>RJWJ010013139.1:0-40506 GCA_004363605.1 Indri indri
GCTGCACGTCCGTGCTTGGCAACCTGGAATCCAGCATCGGGGACAGCTCAGAACCTAAAGTTGACACTATAAAGTCACCTTTTAATAGCTGGTGAGCATCAAGTGCCAAGGACTGGAGGTATAAAGATTGTTCTTGACACCCCGTGATTAACTCTGGAAAGCAGGAGGAACAGGAGAACCGTGGCAGGTGTCGGTGAATCTGGCAGGGGTAGAAACACTCGTTTTTAAATAGTGTAACGGCCACTGTTACACTAGCAGCAGCTGTCGGGTGCATACTTTTAGTTCCAGGCACTGTGCTAAGGCTTTTAGGTAAGTGAACTCGAGTTCCTTGAGGAGGATGCTATTGTTCTCTCCAGTTCACAGGTGAAGCTTTGAGAAGTTTAGTAATTGCTCAAGATTCCTTCACTGGTAAGAAACAGAACTGGATTGCATCACCCAGACAGTCGAGCACCAGAGCCCAAACCCATAACCCTTCTGCCCTGCTCCAGAAGGCCGAGCTCATTGAAGAATAAGAAGAAAAAGGTCAATTTGACAGAGGAGAAAGGACAGTCGCTAGTGATGCTGAAGAGAATGATTGAAAGGACACGAGGTGCATTAGCAGTAGATAACAGAGACTGGCAGCATCAGCCGTTTGAAATAGCGCTGGGAGGAGGATGTTGACACCCTCGGTTACTGGAGAAGAAGGGAAGAACATGTCTCATCTGTGCCTGGAATGACCACACCCAAAGTGACTTGTAATAGATCACCGGGGGAGCTCCTTAGTGGTAGTGTGGACATTATCTTTTTAGTTGTATCTTCATTGCTTAACAGCATAGAGTAGGAGCTCTGCAAATATTGAACAGAATGCCAGTCTGTTCAATGGATTTGGTTGTTTAGTGTCATGCGTAAAGGATGACAAATATGAGTTCTGGGACCCCAGATTAAGAGTGAATTGTATAAGGCCCCACAGCTAAGTCCTAAATATGGCTCCGAGCACCCTGATGGAAAGGATTAGATATCTGGTAAGAGGAAATGGGTCCCTTAGAGGAGGCAAACTTTCTTCTGGCCCTCAATTCTAGGGGGAAGCAAAGCTCGGACAGACTGGAGAGGACATTGAGTAGCAGATGGTGCCTACTCACGTAGAACACGTGCATTGAGCTCCTTCTAAGTGGCCAACGTTTAGCTTCCTTTTTCCTCCTTTGGTGGCTTCCCCTACCTGGGCGCAGTAGTGTTGACAGTTCTGGGAGGTGAACCAAGAAAGATGGGAGGCTGACACAGACGTTCTTCAAGTGACATTCTCTTCCCTAGGTTGAGTTTTCCTTCTTTCTTGATTGCAAAGTGACTTTGGTGGCAAAGCCGTCGATGTTTCATCTGTGAGTAGCATTAGCTCTTTGTTTCCCCAAGACTGGTCCTAGGTAAGACGGTGAATGCAGCCCAGTGCCTGTGTTTAGGGAGCTTGCCGTTCCGCTCGTGGGAGGCAGTGGAAGTGCAGAGGTAGTCGCACCCGCAGGCCTGGATCTGTGCCTTCTATGGCAGTTTTGCAGAGCTCAGCACCCAACTGCGGCTTCTTTAGATAGCGCCTCCCTCCTCCTTTGGGACTGATAGCGATGGTGCTCAGAATTTCTTTTGTAAACTTCCTCCTCCTCCTTGAAGGTCTAAGACATGAGAAGAGAAGCCACTATTCTCACCAAGGGTTTTGAAGATAAAAGATATTGGATACATCCAAGATAGGTCTCTTCTAAGACTCTTGCTTTTTTACCTCTTTTTAAGTACAATTCCTTTGGTTTAGACTCATCCCCAGCGATTTTCCATTCTATTCCAGCTGTTGCCTTTGAAAATATTGGTGGCATTTGGACTTTGATCCTGCATCTCTTTGTTGTCACCTTCTGCAGCCTGGTGGCTTGGAAAAGCACATGGCGTCCCATGGCAAACTGAGTTCAGATTTGCCACTTACTGCCGTGTGTTCCTGGGCAGGCCACCTGGCCTCTCTAAGCCTCAGGTTCTCTCTTACTGCACTCGGCCAAGAATACCGACTAGCCTAGCGGGTTTGCTTTGGGAATTCAACATAAGGAACCCAGATCAGTGCCTGTAGCAGACAGGTGTCTTTGCGGTTTCTTTTCTCCTTTTTGTTCTGATTCCCTTTGGCAGGATGACTTCTCCACCATTGCTTGCTGTCTTGGTGGGACAGTAAATCCAAGTATTCTGCCACCTTTTTGGCTCAGGGATGGGCATATGACCTGAGCTAGGGCGATGGGGACTTTAACTACTGAGTTATACAAGAATGCAGCAGTGCTTGGGAGGCCATTTGTTCGGTCGCAATGAGCAATAGGCATTTATTCAGTAGGCAACAGCAATTGGTCTGAAGACTCTCCAGTTGTTCCTGTGTTGAACTTTCAGAGCTGTCTTGGTTCTGGTTCCTTTTCTGAGCCAGATTTTCCCACTTTCCCAACTGTTCACAGTAAATTCTGTTTTTCCTTAGGTGAGAATCTGTTTCTGTTGCTTACCACTGAAGAGCGCTAACTTATAATAAAGCTTTTTATGTGTGTGTGTGATCAGTAGATGTTATTTCCCTTCACTTCCTCTTCCCCTCACTGCTTACCAGAGCTCAGCTCCTTCCTCCTGCCTTCCGGCTGTCCCAGGTCTTGCTTTATAGCACATATTCCAGCTGTTTGCACCTCTGACGTGCCTTCTGCTTCAATATTGCCAGTCCATCCTCTGCAACCAGAACTTCACTTCCTTCCATATGGCGGGGCTCAGCTAGCTGTTGATTGATTTTTAAAATTATAGGATACTTATCATTTACTGTATGAGTGTAGTTAGTTCCAGAATTTTTCTCATGGGCAAAATAAATGGCATATTAGCAACATTTATTCTCATTATAATGGCAGAGTTACTATTAATGGAAAAGTAAGTTTAAACATCAAGCTGGCAAAAAGCACATTCATAATCACACACTGTAGATAACTGTGGATGTGATCATCATTTTAATGAAAAAGTTTCTGAAGCAGCCAGGACCTCGGGAGCAGTTACACCACAAACACTTGCCTCTCAATTGGCACTGGTGGTTTCCAGCACTTTTGATGTGTCCCAGAGAAGCATGGGCTTTTAAATAAAACACTAGATTCTGTGTAAGGACTCAGGATAAAAAAAAAAAAAAACACACAAAAAACTCTGAGCCGAGATCTATATTAAAATGATACTCAAAATGAAAAGCATGATACAAGGTTTTTTGTTAATCATGTGACACCGAGTAGTGGATTTGAGACTAGGCTCTCATCTCATATAAAGGGGAAAAAGTTTGTTCACCAAGCAAAACTGAGTATTTAGGTGCTTGTTGTGTTTTAGTGAACTGGTAAGGAGTTCTCTTTCCTAGCAGGATAGGTGTGATTTCCACTAAAGTGTGAATGACTAACAGGGCTAAACCTCTAAGGAGTTCTTAAAATCTTACGATGGAAAAGTTGGAACATGGACGAAAATAGAATAGCATAAGAAGTCTTCATGTACCCATGACCTGGCTTCCGCTGTTAGTAACTCCTGGCCAGCCTTGCTTCATCTATATCCTGTCTGACCCCCAGCTGCTTCTCATGGCATTTTGAAGAAAATCCCAAATTCCATGTAATTACATTCCTAAATATTTCAGAATCTATCTTTAAGAGATAAGAGCTCTTAAAAAAGAACAAACAGGCCGGGCGCGGTGGCTCACGCCTGTAATCCTAGCACTCTGGGAGGCCGAGGCGGGCGGATTGTTTGAGCTCAGGAGTTCGAGACCAGCCTGAGCAAGAGCGAGACCCTGCCTCTACTAAAATTAGAAAGAAATTAATCGGACAACTAAAATATATAGAAAAAATTAGCCGGGCATGGTGGTGCATGCCTGTAGTCCCAGCTACTCGGGAGGCTGAGGCAGAAGGATTGCTTGAGCCCAGGAGTTTGAGGTTGCTGTGAGCTAGGATGACGCCACGGCACTCCAGCCCGGGTAACACAGTGAGACTCTGTCTCAAAAACAAAAACAAAAACAAAAAAACCAACAAATGCATAACCAGTGTCATTGTCATACCTTACAAAGCCTTATAAAGGAGGCCTCTGCCAGTCGCAGTGAACCTGAGAATGGACTCCCAGGGAGGGGGGGGCTTCTTTTAACAGAGGGCCTTTCAGGGGGCCCATTGTTTACTGTTCCCCCTCCCAGCTTCCAAGGCAGGAACCTTAGCATCCAGGTCATGCAGGATAGCTCAGCGCCAGGCCTTTCTGCGTCTTGCATCTGCCCTTTGCTCGGGTGCCCACGTCGACTGCAGTCAACGCCAAGCATAGTCATGTCAGCAGCACTGCTGCACTGGTCCTGGGAAACTGAGGAACCTGGAGACAAAGAGGTGCAGCCACTGCCTTAGGTTTCCGTCAGCACATAGGTTTCCAGCCTCCAGGGGAGCCTTGTTTAGAATGGACTAGAAGGTCTCTGGGGGAGGAGGAGGCAGGCTGTATCTCACAGGTGGCTCTATCAGTTTTTTAAAAATTATTTTTGTTAATACTTCAAATTTATATAAGAGGAGACAAAGGAATATAAAGAACTTCCATGTTCCTGTCACCCACCTTTAATAGTTATCAGCTCACGGCCAGTTTTGCTTCGTTCATATGCCCGCCTCTTTCCCCAGCTTCATGCGGTGTTTGGAAGGAAATCCAAGGCACAACATAGACTTTACCCCAAAGTAGTTTGGAATATATTGGTAATAAAATATAAGACTTTTTTTTTTTAAGAAAAAAACTCTCTAATATCAATATCATACCTAAAAGTTAGCAATAATTCCTTAATATGATCAAGTATCTGGTGGGTGTTTAAATTTCCAACTCAAACAGATGCTTGGATAAGGCTCCACATAAGGTGGTCCACACCTTGCGAGTGGTTGGTACATCTCTGAAGTCTCTTTTAATCTATAGGTCCCCTCATCTGTATCTTCCCTCCGTTTCTTCTTTACTTGTCATTTATTAGTTGAAAAAACTGGATCGTTGCTCCTGGAGAATTTCTCCCACCGTTGTTTATTGAGAGTGTATCAAGTGGTAGGTACTCTGTGACCTGTTAGGCTTTTGGTGACATTTGTTTAATGGAAAGCAACTATAAATCTTGACGATAGTGATGGTAATGGCAGTTAGCATAAACCGAGGGGTTGCTCTATTTTTAGGCACTGTGATAATTGCGTTACATGGGTCATCTGATCTATTGTTCACTGCGTCTAAGGATGATGAGGAAACAGGCTTGGAGGTGATCCGTCACCTGCCTGAGGTCACGGGACTGGCACATGAAGAACCAGGATCCAAGTCTTGGCTGGCTGAGGCCAAGGTTGGCATCTTTCCACCACCCTCTGTGGCCTCTCTGTACCTGGCTTGAAATAGGAGTTGCGCCTTCCTTGGCGGCCAGCTTTAACTTTTAACTCTGAGCGGAGCCTGGACAATGAAAGTGGTGACAGACGTATTAGCTCGTCAAGCCTGAGGACGCGATGGAAGGGACAGTGGGGAGAATGGAGACGTTCTGTCTGGCACACGAGTTCCCAGCGTGAGCACTTGCTCAGACGGCGGCCCGTTCTGACTGCTCTGTGCTCAGCGGGTGTCCCTAGGCTGTTCCCATGTGCCAGGGCGACCCACCCAGTGCGGCAGAAGGAAGAGGGTCCCCTTCCGGTAGCGCCCGCTCCTCACTGGCTCTTCTTTCCTTCCACGTCTCCCTTGGCCTTTCTGTCACCGACTGTGCTTGGAGGGCACGTGCAGCTGTGGGTGACAGTCGTGCTTCTGTGCAGACAAGCCCAGGCTCCCAGACTTGGAGGCGTTTTATCTTTGCCAATCTTTGGATTTCTCTTTTCTTAAAGATCTTTGGGCATGTCCCATTTCGCAGTGGGGCTGCCACGCTCCAAGGGTGATGGTGCCAAGGCCCTGCCTTTTGCTCAGCAGCTGCACCTCGTGCATTCTCTTTGGCTACCATTTCTGTCGCAGCCTCATTTCCGGTTGTGTCTCTGATCTGGGAGTCTGGAGTACTTGAGAATGAACAGATGAACTTCCTTAGCGAAACACTGAGAAAATGATCCAATACTCCCTTTTGGGCGCTAGATAAAAATACTTGTAATTATAGTGGCTGGTTTTCAGCTTTTCAGACTGACGCTATTTTGGGCCTGTTTTAGATTTGCTTTCCTGCCTGAGGTGGGAAGTGGCTTCTTGAAGCTACTTCTGGGCCCCCAGAAGGAGCCGTCTGGTCTTGATGGAAGGGAGAACAGGAGACGCTGTCCTGTCAGGGTGGGGCTCAGAGTTTGGGGTCCACCTGGTGAAGGGACAGGGCTGTCCCCAGTGCTGGATGAGCTCAGCCCGCTAGTAACCTCCAGGGCTCGTCACTAGCAGTGTGGGGCTGTAGAAACCACGGGTGGGGGTAGGGCAGACTGCTGAGACAGGGCGGGGCTGGTGCATTTAGCACCTGGGGATGGGATAATGAAAAACTACCCCAAGCCCAGGCTGCCGGGGCCATTTTTCTGCTCAAAACTCCCGTGGTTCCCTTTTGCCCTTAGGTTCATCCGAATGTAACACATTCATATGTTAACATAAAACCCTTCCCGCTCTGGCTCTCGCCTTCTTCCGTCATTTCTCACCTCACTCTGAGCTTGCTCCAGTTCCCCCAGCCCACACTCACTCACTGCAGACCTCTATGCAGGCAGACGTTTCTACCTGGAGCCCTGTTCTTTTCCCCGGCACCCTGCCCCCCCGATTTCCCTCGCTGACGACTTCTCATCTGCCAGATCCCCTCCCGGAAGCCGCCTCTGATGTACCTCTGCACCCCTGAAGACTGCGTTCAGTTCCCCAGTGTCTCGTCGTATCCCGCGTGTCCTGGCTCCCAGTCCTGACAGTACCCTACTTCGTATCTGCTTGTCCTGTGTTGTCGTTTCCCTCATTCTTTCCCCGTGTTCTCTTGCTCTGCTGTAAGTTCCACAGTGGCAGCTGCCGCGTTAGCCCCATCATCTGTCATGATTCTCTGGCTCTGGCTGGCGCTTACATCGTTTAGGAGTCTTTTGGTTGCAGGAAACAGAAAACTTGGCTCCAGCTGGCTGTGGCAGAGACTACACTATTTGTTTATCAAGCTCTGTCTCATTGTCCTTTGCCTAGACATGAAGGACAGGTGCCTCTCCCCGTCTATGTGAAGGGTAGATTGGGACCATGTGACTAATTCTGGCCAGTGGGCTGTAGGTGAGTTTCCCTGTTTCTTGTTGCCACTGCCATGGTGAGCGTGGAAGGTGTGTATTCTATGCAGCGTGGCCACAGACGACACTAGCCTGGATCCCCGAGTTGCTGCTTGGATGCGACTTGTCCTGTTGTACTGCTGGACCCACTGCAGATGTCGTAAGTGCAGAATTGACCTGTGTTCAGCCACTAAGATATCAGGCTTTGCTTATTATCACCACGGAGCACAGTCTGTCCTGATAATCTCCTGAAAGGGATTCCTTTGGTCCAAGAGGGAAAGTCTGGCTTTAGGTGTGGCTGGGTCTTGAGACTTAAGCTATGTCACCAGGCTCCTGTTTGATTCTCTTTAGCACTTGCCTTTACTGTTTCTGGGTTGACGTCATTTTCGGTAGGTTTTCCCCTCGTGGTCTCAGGTGGCTGTGATCACCCTTGGGCAAACAGTTTTTCTTCCAGGTTCACATTCATAGGGAAACTGGAATCTGTCTCTCCATTCCTGTCGGAAACCTCGAGTTCACTCTGTAGGGCCAGCTTGGACTCCACTCTCTCTTCTCAGCTGACCGTGGCATCTGGCTCATGCGCTGAGACAGAGGGAAGAGTTCCGTTCAGATGCGGAGGATGAAGGCTGGTGAGAGGGGTGGATCCCCGATGAAAGCGGGAGTGCAGGAGGGGAAGTGGCTGCCATGGGGGCCAACGAGCAGGGCTCACTTTAGTGCTGAATGAAGGCGTGAGTGCCCCGTCAAAGGGTGCATCGATTCGTCAGCCCCCTGCCTTGCCTTACGGGGCCCCCAGCCTACTAGGGGAGTTAGCGCCATAAAACAGTAATTGGTAGCAGCAAGCGATCAGTGACTGAGAAGAAGAGGGGAATTAACGCTGTCTGAGCTCTGGTAGTGGAAGCGACACAGTTTGGGGCATCTCGGAGAAAACAGGGCAGGATGTTCATTTCTAAGCTGGGCTGTGAGGGTAGAATGGGACATTGCCAGTGAGAAGGGCAGTCTGGGTGGGGGGAACGGCACGGCAAAGGTGTGACCAGCTGGGCAGCTGACTGACAGGCCGCAGAGCGAGACAGAGGCAAAACCTTCACGTTTCCTTGTTATTTAGCACTATTTGAAGTCCTCCGGGAGAGAGTCTTTTAGGTGTCAGATGCTGTAGTTAACATTTCTTTTTGTGAAAGTGGTCCGATTGGAAAGTTTTCCCCTTTCTCTGTCCTTTTCTCCCTGTCTTGACTCTTCCCGACACACACACTCATGGATTGCTGCACCTCCCTGCCCTGCCTGCTCTTGGCCAGTTGATAGAAATTCCCCTCCAAGTCCCAGCCAGCCGTTTCTGACCTGTTCAGGAAGATTTAGTTTTGTTGGGCAAGTCAGGGGTGCTGAGATGCTGCATTTTCTTACGATGCTCTGCTGTCGCTCCTGAGGGAGAACGCTGGAAGACTTTCAGCTTGAATGGTTCGTAACAGTTTGGCTTGGAAAGCATGGCGTCAAAAGCATTGCCTCAGGATACCCTCTCATTTCAGAAATGGCCCTTGATGGGATGGTCAGACTTAGGACTTTGCTTCTAATAGCATGATGCTCTTGTTTGTTTTATTTGAAGGATATAAAACCTGTCACCAGCCTGTTCTCTTCCACTGCGGGGCTGAAACAAAGCACAGTGGTTCTGGGGCTAGGCCTGTAGAGGTTGGACTTTGTCCAAGCTTGTACGTAAGAATTGTTGCCAACATCTGTCTATGGAATAAGTGGAAATTTTTACCAAAATGGCTTACTCACCTAGAAATGAATGAAAAAATGAATGAATTATTTAAATCCAAATTAATGTAATTGACATCACTTAATAGCACCCACTATGTGTCCAGTGCTGGGCTGGGGTGTTACATGCAGCCTGTCATTTCATCTTCACAGCAACTGTGCCAGGTAGGTGGTGGTGGGTATGGAGGAGACTTAGAAAGGCTGAATAGAGCATCTGAAGTCTCCCAGCCGGGAAGTGCTGGAGCTGACATTTGCACCCTGTTCTGATGACAGCAGTGGCTGAGGTCTTCCTGCCCCACCTGTCAGACAGTGTGTTCGTTTGTGAAGGTGTCTCTGGGAGATTTACCAGCCCTCATTAGAGGTTAAACTCCCTGTTGGTCCTCTGACACGTTTTCTGACTGTTTTCTAGCTGAAGAATCTGCCAAAGCTTGAAAGAGACTTGAAGTTGGACTTGGGGTGACGTTGAGGTCCTGTGGCATCTCTTGATTCATTATAGTGCAAATTAATCAAATGAATTACGTAGCTCAGCTAATGACTCGCTTTGATCCAATAGCTCGGTAGAAAGACCATATCGAACATTTTCATTTAATCTACTTTGGGCGCATGTTTGAGTGGATTAAAAAAATAAAAGCACAAAGAATCATTTTTATCAGTTAATTTTGAGCCATTCTGTTCTTTGGGAAAGCTACAGGTATCTTTCTTAGTGATTGTTGAGATCCTTGTCGGGCTGGCAAGCTTACAATGTGCCAGGCACGTTTCTAAGCACTTTGTTTATCTCATGTGATCCTGAACCCGTCACTCTCTCTGTGGTGGTATTACTCTTAGCCCCATTATATGGAGGAGGAAACTGAGGCATGGTGAGCTTACCGATGGTTGAAGTCACAGAAGGAACTGATGACAGAGCTGGGGCTCATGTTCTAGACCCGAGGCTCACAGCCACTCTCTGGGGAAAAGAACTTTGAATCTAAACAACACAAGGTGATGGTCTTTGCCCACATTGCTCGGCATGTGAGGATCCAGGTCATGGCTCTAAGCACATGTCCGGGCCCTGTCACCTAACCTCTGTGTGCCTCAGGTGTCCTCATGTCCCGGGCGTAATGCTTTCTAATGTGTAGAGTTTACAGATCAAATGTGGAATCATGTGCATTGCTTCCCACTATCTCCCTCTCCTTGTGTCCGGTGCATAGGGACCGTCTTGTCCCATTTACCTGCTGGAGGGACAGACAGCATCACTCCTGAGTTGAACAACCTGAGCCCCGTCACACAGGGAGTGGCCACAAGTCTAGTCTCCTCTGATGGGCTGAGAACGCCTGGCATGCTCACCCAGGGAGAATGAGTCATTCCTGGTTCCTGAGGACCCACCATTTGCACTCCTAGGCCAGAGAAGTCCACAGACACCCCCCCCACCCCTCCCCCTCCCCACAGTCTATGTGCTGGAATCTGGGCCGCTTTGGGCTTACGTGGCCACCGCCACTACCAGCAGAAAGTGCTGTCGCTGCTCCCTGACAGCTGATCCTGACTCCCTGCCGGGATCCTGTGCTCAACAGTGAGGACAGCTCCTCTCTGGGTGGATTCGGGTCCTGTCAGTCACAGCCCAGACCTGCCTGTGTCCCCGCCTCCCTCCTGGCTTGTCGTCACCTGGCTGAGGACAGCCTGCTCCACCACTAGAACTGCCCTTGTCCTCTTGGGGCTTTTGAATCCCTGCCTAATGTGACTAGAGCCCAGGGAGAAGATGGCTCTCCCTTCCCGTGTCCTCAGTTCTCCGCTTTACCAGGACGACAGACAGTGGGGTCACCGGTTCCCTCCAGGGAGACCCTCACCCCGCTATGGGGCTGTGAAGCAGCCTCCTGCACCCTCAGGAGAGGCCGCCAGAGTCCCAGAATGTTCCTCCTCCTCCTCCTCCTCCTCCTCCTCCCCACCCACGTGTTTGCTTGCCAAATTGCCCACAGCTTTCTTAGTTTTGTTTTTCAGAAAACACCCCTGTCTCCTAACTTCCTTTGTGGCTAATTTTTTCCCCATCAGCATCTTTTTCTGCAGCTTCCGTTGACGAAGGTAACTTTCACCTCGAGGCCCGGCGAGGCAGAGCCGAGTGTGCTCTGCTTCCCTGGCGTGACGCGCAGCTTCCCTTTCGGTACCGGAAACTCCGCTTCGCCAGGGCGAACTGTCAGCAGCTCTTTCACAGTGACAAGTACTTGTTAAAAGTCTCTCTCCCTCTCCATGGAACCCTTAAAATACCCCAATTCACTTCTCTGGGTCATGCAGGCGGCTCTGTGCCCTGCTTTGGGCAAAGAATGATATTTTTTTAGCAAGAGAGATGGAATTGGGTTCTGTTGATTACCACCCCCCCCCACCTCCCACTCTCCAAGAAGTTAAAAAAAATCCATTTTTAAGGTAGAGAAGGGAGATGAGTCTTATAAAAACTTGAAAACTTTGTTCCGACGAAGACCAACTTCTGTGCGCCAGCACTTGGATTTCCAGGTGCCCGAGATTAATGCTTCTGGAAATGAGGCTCTCAAGCTCAGGCCTCCTCCTCTAAGTGAAATATGTTCCATGGTAACAGCCCAGTTCCCACTATGTAATAGGTAGAAATTATTTTCCCTTGGTGAACAAAACTGCATTTAAATGCTAAAATATTACTTTTTCTGTCTTCTCGAAAAATCTTTTCTGCTTTTGGTAGTAAAAGCTTTTAAAATTAATGGAAAGTTTTCCCCTCCCTGTGCCGTGGCTCAGGAGGAGAGTGAGATATAAGTTTCTCTGTAAATATCATAACAGCTGCCTTCCTGGTGTTTGAGATTTGAACTGCTTTGATGGCGTATATTTTAAAGCAAAGTGGTGGTCAATTTTGAAGAAAAGTGTTGGAATGGATTAAATTGGCTTTTGGCGGTTAGAAGCTGTTCTACATCTAAGAACTTTGCACCTGTAGCCCTTGCATACGTGGGGATAGAAATATAAATTTCCTACAATTTTTTTTGACACATCAGAATGACAACAATTTTGTTTGTTGTGTAGCACTTCAGTTTCCTGGCTGTTTCTAGGACAGCAAACTTTTTTGTATGAAGAGATGAATAGCAAAATCTTTAGGTGTCATGGGCTGTGGTCTCTGTTGCAGCTACTCATCCCTGCACTGGAGCACTAAAGCAGCCCAAGGTGATACGTGATCGTGGTTGTGTGCCAGTAAAACCTCACCCAAGCAGGCAGGGGCTGGATGTGGCCAGGAGTTGGAGTGTGCCGACGCCTGGTACAGACGCTTCTCCCGCTTAGTGATGGTGGGGATGATGATGGGGTTTTTCAGAGTCAGTTGCTGTTTCGAGTGCCCAGGCGCTCAAAGGCCAGGCGCTGTATGTATTTACTGCTCATAAACACTTCAGTGGGGGCGTGAGGATGATTTTTGCCACTTAACAAAGGAATAAAGCTCAGCCCAGCTAGCTTAAGCGAGTTGCTTTGTGTCAGGATTCTCACCCTCAGCACTACCAACCTTCAGGGCCACACAGTCCTGTGCTGGGGGCGCGTCCTGTGCATTGCAGGCTGCTCAGTGGCATGCCTGGCTTCTACCCACTGGGTGCCGGTGGCACCCCTGTCTGCCAAGCTGTGACAACCAAAAATGTCTCCAGACCTTGGCCAAATGTCGGTTGGAGGGCAAAATTGCTGCTGGTGGACAGCCACTCCTCGAGGGTGTACCACTTCTGTGTGTCAAAGTCTGGGCTGGAAAAGAGGTCTTTATGATTTTTCTTTGATTTTCATTTACATGTTTTTTTCCAGACAGAGATAACGACTACCCCCAAACAAAAGCTCTTTCTCTCGATTTATGTATTTCCTGATCTCTTCCTTTGGATCCCTGGCTTCCCTCCCTTCTTTCGACCTCTCTGACCCTGTGGGTCTGTAGGCAGCCCCCTCGTGGCGGAACAGTACACACTGAGAGCTGCGGGGGAGAGAACAGTGGTTGCCAGGGCCTGGGGGAAATGGGGAGATGTTGGTCAAAGGGCACAGACTTTCTGTTGAAGGATGAAGTATTAATAGCTCTGGGTTTCTAATGGGCTGGTGTCTAATGTTCCGGTGACTATGGTTGGTAATACTGCATCGTCTGCTTGGAAATTGCTGAGAGAATAGATCTCACATACCCTCACCCCCAGCACATACGCGATGGTAACTGTGGGTGCCGATAAGTGTGTTAATTAATTGGATTCTGGTAGTCTTTGAACAATAATACATAGATCAAATCATTACATCGCGCACCTCGAATTTCTGTAATTTTTATTTGTCGATTATGCCTCCATAAAGCTGGGGAAAAATGTGAACCGTGGACTGGGGCTGACTGACTGCCAAGCCCAGCCCCAGCCGTTTCTCACTGAACCACTGTGGGCAACCTGCCCAACTTTGCCAGACCTCACTTTCCCTCTGGAAAGTGGGATGAATAACAGCACTTACGTCGCGGCACCATTCACGTGTGGTGATCAACGCGAGGTGAGTGCTCGGTACATAATGGATATGATGATGACGATGACCGCAGTAATGAGCGACAACAGAAATATTATTCTGAGCTTCCTCGTCCTCTGTGACGGTGCTCTGCACGGCTGCAGGTCGCCACTTCCCCAAAGTTTCCTACTTCGCAGAGTATTAAATAAGTTATTAGCCTCTCTGAGCCTCAGGTTTCTCATCTGTAAAATGAAAATAGTAATAGTTCCTACCTCATAGTGTTATTGTGAAGAATAAGCTAATGCGTGTATAACATTTAGACGAATTCCTGGACCTTAGTTAGAGTCATATATGCGTGTTGTGGGTTTCTGTGTTTTTCTGCCAGCAAGAGACAGGAAGGGCTTATAATGGCAACAACCACAGTTCCTTTATGATTACAATGTATTGGTGCCATTTCCAATTTGGTACCTACATTAATTCTCCCTATAATGCTATGAGGAAGGCAAGGGAACCAAGGCTTTGACTTTTTCCTTCTGTTCGTCAATTTTCAGAATAACGGGTTGGTTCCTTTCCATCCTCCAAAGATGCCCAGTGAATTTTTTAATGATTAGCATTATGAATTTGTGTATTAAATCTTATTTGATGTTTTTCAGTCCATCACAGTTATTTTTCTTTGTGATATTCAAATTGTCCCATGGGACAGTATTTAGGTTGACTCCTGAAGGGTCAAGAGTACTCTTTGTTGTCGTGCTGGACGTCAAAGCAAGGAAGGTGGGATGTTCTAGGCCCTTCTTGTACTTCATGCCGCAGACATGGAATCAACTGTTTTTCCAATGTGTCCTGGTTCCTCTTTTACACCATAATCTGGGTGGTAGAGGTGCTCACTGCTACTAAATTGGTGGTTGTTTCCAGGCCTTTGCTGTGGTCGGAGCTGGGAAGTCTTTCCCTCCCTCCCTCCCTCCCTCCCTCCCCCCCCCGCCCTTGTCAACAGAGTGTATATTGTGAGTTCATACAGATATTCCCAATTCAGGTTTAGAATTATGGGTTTTTTACTTAATTACCTTGATTTAATATTTGTATCTTTTTTTCCTTATGTTGAAAATCTCTTAATGGCGTAAATAAAATTTCTTACGGGTTTTGCTAATCTGATAGTTGAGTTACATAATCTCCACATCGTTTTAATTTGCATTTCTCTGACTGTGCGAACCCTGTCTTGACTCCCTTCTTTACCACTTTCTCCAACCAAGGCAGAGCTAATCATGTTTTCCTTAGTGTCCCCGTAATGCCTTGAGATACCCCTGTTAGAGCGTTTATCACCACTGATCAACTTGGTGCTTTCTCCAACTTGGGTCACTCTTAGAGTAGGATCTGCGTGTTTTACTCCCCTCCCCCCAAATCTTCCCAATACTTGGCATTTTGTTTAGCCTTAGTGGGTGTTTATGAATGAGTTAATAGTTTTGATAGATTCTGCTTAGATCCATTAACCTCAATCCCTTTTTAATTCCTGTATAACTGCTTTCCCCAGCAGAGCAGCTAAAAATAGAATGTTGGGGGAGAGGAGCAACACAAGAAAAATAAGCCGTCGAGAGAAACCAAATGTGTAGTTTTAGCACTGACCTCTCTGAGTTCCGCACGCACGTTTATCCAACATCTTCATCTTCACGACATCTCCATTCGATTGTCTAAAACAAGGTTTCTCAAACTCAGCCTCACTGACATTTTGGGCTAGTCCATTTTACGGGCGATTGTCCTGTGCGTTGTAGGATTTTCAGCAACATCTACACACTGGCCTGCCACGTGCCTCCCCGAGTTGTGACAACCAAAATTGTCTCCAGGCAGTTCCTACTTTCCCCTTGGTGGCAAAAATGCCCTCTGTTGAGGCTGCCAGTTTAAAGGCATCTCAAACCGAACAAGGCCACTGCGGAACTCTTGGTTTTCCTCCAAACTTGTCCCCCCTACACTTCTCTCCGTCTCTGTAAATGGCATCACCTTCCATTCAGCTGCTCACTCAGGTTAAAACACATGAGTCATCCTAGATTTCTCTTTCCCTCTGCATCTAGTCACTCGATGAGTCATACTGAGTCCCTTCTAGAATATCTTATAAAACTAACCACTTTTCGCTATCAGTGTCGCTGCCATGAGTCTCACCTACCACCTTCTTTTGCTTGGAGCACTACTCGTAGCCTCTTGCCTGGTCAGCCTGAGCCAATTCTAAATCTGTGCTCTGGTGTGTGCATACCTCTCCTGCCTAACCTGCTACCATACTCCTCCTCGTTCTGCTCCTGGCCTGGTCCTAGGAAATGCCAAGTTCGTCCCATCCTCAGGGCCTGTGCATGTTCCATATTCTCTCTCCCCCCAGATCTTTGCATGGCGTGCTCTCTGTCCTCCAGGTCTTAGTTCAGTGTCACCTTCTCAGCGAGATGCCCCCGGATAGTCCAGATTGATCAGAAAGCGCCTTTCAACTGGTTTATTCATCACATCGCCCTGGTTTATTTTCTTCACTGAAATATCAGAACCTCCAATCATCTACTTTATGTCCTTGTTTGCTGCTTTATGGCTTGCTTCCCTTCTAGAATGTAAATTCCATGAAGGCAGGGACCGTGATTATCTTGTTTGCACGTTGAATCCCGAGCTCAGAGAATGTCCCCTACATATGATAGGCACCAAGTGGCTGTGGCATGAATATTCTAGCGTCTGCTCTGGGAGGGCTATAGCAATGTGACCTTGTCCTGTGGACACAGAAAGATTTCAGGCTTAGAGTTGAAGCTCTTTTATGTCTATCTCATGAGTGCACTTGGCAGTTACACTGTTACTTTCCTCCATAACTAACATTGTTGCTGTTGCTCACCCTTTTGCACCACCTTTAAAGGACATTGATCTGGGGGCAGATTTTGATCATATACAAAAGAAAGGTAATTTGCTTAGAATCTGGTTCTATTGCAATTCACGATGTAGGAAATTATCTGGTGTGCACAATCCTCTTTGTTGGAATCTAGATGTGTGTTATCTAATGATATAAGACAGGGATACGAAAACTTTTTCTGTAAAGGGCCAGATAGTGGACGTTATAGACTTTAGGGGCGGGCCATGTGTCATAACTACTCAACTCTGCCAAAGCAGCATGGAGGCAGCTGAGTATAATCAAGTTGGGTATGGCTATATCCAATAAAACTTTATTTATGAAACTGATTTCCAAAACATAAAAATCAACGTCTACAATTAAAAGGCATACTTCTATATGTTTTTTGCACAGACACCATAATTTTCTGTTTATTGTTATTGGTTGTGTCATCTATGGTCTTGGTCTGTTTGGGCTATTTTAACAAGGTACCATAAACTGGGTAGCTTAAAAAGAACAAATTTATTTTTCATAGTTCTGAAGGCTGGGAAGTCTAAGATCGAGGCAGATTTGACATCTAGTAAGGGACCACTTTCTGGTTCCTAGAGGGTGCCTTCTTGCTGCGTCCTCACATGGTGGGAGGGACAAGGGTTTTCTCTTGAGCTCTTTTATAAGGGCACAGATCCCATTTGTGAAGGCTGTGCCCTCCTGACCTAAACACCTACTGAGGGCCCCACTCTCCTCATGTCATTACCTTGGGGGTGAGAATTTCAATATGGCTTTTGGGGGGATATAAACATTCAGACCATAGTTTCTACTGTTCTGTCATTTTGGAAACTTTCTGCTAGATAATACCTTTCGTAAAGCATCATGGAGTGTCTTGGGGCCACATTTTATGGTGAATGTATTTCGAAAGAGATTTCACCAGTGTGCATTTTCTAAAAGCATTTCTAGTTTAGGAAGATCTATTCTGGGCTCTTTTAGGAGCCTCTGGGGTTATGTTAGTGAGTATGAAGTCAGACTCTTCGTCCAAAAGTTTTCAAAAGCCAATTTTCAAGAAATGATGTTTACAAGCACCTGCAAGAAAGTCATGTTATCTGTCCACCTGAGGCCCTTTGTCCTTGAATTAAGCTAGATAATGGGCAGAAGCAAATGTGGCCTGAATTGTTTCACTGCTTAGGGAATGATTATTTCGCAGTTCAGCATGAAGCTGTCAGTGTGTGTTGCAGCAGCTAATAGGGGGTTCTAGCCCACAGGTGTGCTTTGCTTGCACACACAGACTTGATCTACATAGTTTTTTTTTTTTAATTGAAATTAGGTTGGCCAGTGTATTAAAATCTAGGTTTCAGTCTCATCCCAGAGAAACACCTGCCCATGTGCACCAGGAGAGACACGTACGGCAACGTTCACATAGTGCTGCCCATGAGGGCAGAACATTCAACGCAACTCAAATATCTGTCAATAATAAGAGAATAGATTTCAAAAAAGTGTTGTAGCACAGAAATCAATACAGCAATGAAAATGGATGAGCCTAAGCTATGCACTTCAATGTTGATGGGTCTCGTGAATATTATGAGGTACAGAGAAAGCAAGTTGCAGCCAAACGCATTTATATGAAGATCAGAAACGTAGAATGGAACAGGAGATAGGTTAGGAATTCACACTTGCAGTAAACTGTACAGAAAATCAAGGGCATGATAAACATAGAAATCAGGGTAGTGATTGCAGGGGAGAGGTTCTCAAACTTACCAGAAGGTTCTATATCTTAGGCAGTGGTAGGTACACAAGTGTTTGTTTTATTACTGTTTATTATTTCCTGTATGTATATACGTGTTATTTATAATTTTGTATGCTTGAAATATTTTATAATTTAGAAAATTATCTGGATGCATCGGACCCATATTCCCACACAGCAGCAGTTGGCTAGAGCTGAGTCACAGCTGTGTCCTTGAGGAAGGACATGCATCTTCTTGTGTGTCATAGTTCTTACCTATCTATTGTCCCCCTGCTGTTGTCTAAGCCCAGCCATATCACCTGTCTTCAGTGGCATCTGAGGTTTTGACCTCTGGCCTTGGGTGTTAGGAGATACAGCCCACTGAAAATCATCACGGTATTTTCTGTAAGCATGTTGGTAGGGCTATTGTTGATTGCTCATATGTAATGTGAGTACTTTCTGTGTGAGAGCAGTTTCTCCCAGCTGTAAATACTGGCAATGATTCTCTTGACTAAGTAGTCAAGTCTTCTGGATGCTGTGAAATGCCGTCACTGGTCATATTTTCTTCTTTGCCTTGGCTTCTAGGAAGCTCAGAGGAAATGTGGGCTCACCTTCAGCAAAAGTAGAGACCTGTGGCCTGTCTTGTTTGGTTCCAGCCTTACTGCTGGCTTCATCTATTTTCTTGCCTCTGCTCCCCCTTTATTTCCTCACTTAATTTAAGAATATTATTCCCTAATTCACTTGTTTATAAGTGGCCATATTCTTTTGTGAAAAAGAGAGGATATGAATTATAAACTCTCATTTACCTAGAATGATAGCAGAATATGGCTTTGTGAGAACATTCTGGAAATCTGGGCTTTATCCAGAATGCTTTATTCACAGAGCTGCCTTGATCATCTATTTCAGCCCTGTGTGTTACTAATTTTCCAAGAATGAGAATATAATTAAAATACACTTAACGCTAAAATGCAACTGAACATAATTTGATCTTCGATAATTTAGAAGGCAGTTAAGGAACTTGCCGTGCCTCAAGGCCATAATTACAAACATCAATTATCAGAGTGTGACACTATAAAAAAGCTGGTTATTTCGGTTTTCTGATTATTTGAAATCTTCGGGAATTAGAATTTAGAGTCTGTGCTGCAGTGTATATATAGGTCTTTTGAGCTCCCACATATGAGTAGTTCATATGATTTCATAGCTGCTGAGTGTCAGAAAAGGAGAGTCAGGTAGATCACAGCAGAAAGAGTTCCAGTTTACCAGTTGGTGTCTACCATGTGCAGGATGCTGGAAAAATTTAAGGGACTTTTGTCTTTTTTTATTTTTATCCTCATGGTGCGGGAGGAGGGTGGGGTCGGTGGGCAGGTGTTCCTGATGATGGAGGAGGAGGAGGAGTGATGTTGGGTTCAGCATTTATTGAACATTTCTGTGCCTGGCACTCTGCTAAGCACTTTGCGTATTCTATCTCATTTAATCCTCATGGCCGCCCTTGCAGGGTAGGTACTTATAATTCCCATTTTACAGATGAGGGAGCTGAGGCACGAGAGGAGCTAAGTGCATTCCTCAAGAGACGGGAGCGAAAAGGGGTGCCCCAGGCCTGCATATGGGTTCATTCCCTCATTCTGTATATCACTTGCTGTGGTCATTGTCTGTCCCCACCTGAACGTAAACTCCACGCAGGCCTTTGGGCCGCTTTTGCTCACTGCTCCCCCCGCCCCTTGACCGGTGCCTGGTATGTGGTGGGCTGAAGCTGAGCGAAGAGCACGTCCTTCTCCACCCGCCGCCCTGGCTGTGTCTGCCGAGCAGGAAAATGGGCTCGGTGTCAGAATGTGTCTTGGCTAAGAGAAGTCACACCTCTGGGTTTCTATTTGAAAATTAAACTTTGAAATGTTGGCAACTGATTTTAATTTTAAAAAAGCACTCCGGGGAGTCAAACAAAACACGTTTGCTTGCCGAATGCGCTTTGCTGGCTGCCTGTTTGCTCCTCTCTGTGGATCTGGGAGAGCCACCTGGCAGGTCTAGGCAGGGGTGTGACGAGAGTAGGTGGGCGTGTCGTGCAGATCCCCCGGCCGCAGTGTGGCCATCGGGACCAGAGCAGGTTGAGGCTGGTGCTGTAATTCCTGCCCAGGGAGACGGGGACCCAGGAGCACAGCGCTGAGGGCCTGAGGCCCTAGTCGTTTTAGTTTCCAGTGACCGTGTGGTGCTGGCAGGTCCCGTCGCTGTTCCGGGCTCACTTCACCAGCTTCAGAAGGAGCAGGATGTTGGAGCTGAGCCTGGCAGAACCTGAGGCCAAAGGAAAACTCAGTAATGCTGAACCTGTCCTGATTTAAAATTTTGCTGTTTCATTATAGGTTCTTTTTAGTGTTAATTTTTCAAAATATTGCATGAAAATATTACCACAGTTGCCAAGTTTTTTTGCCCTTCCCTTAAATTTTGCACCCAATTTGAGTGCCTCAGTTGCCTGACTTGCTCTTGACACTGGAACCCATCAAGACTGGAAACTTCTGACAGTGCCATTGCTGGTTCTGACTGTCAGTTATGGCTCTCTGGGCTTTGAATAGGAAAAGACTGTGCCCCCGCTTAGAATTTGATCAGATCATTTGTCCTTTTAGTAGGTCAAGGCAGAATACCAGCAGGCTGTAACCTGTTCAAATTTAAAACAGACGTTTAATTCATTTTGCAATTCGTTGAAATAGAATCTTTGGCTGGAGAATGAGAATATTACAGAGCCTTTGAAATCTTTGTTCTGTCCTGGCCAAGGCTGAGCATGTAAATGTATCGGAATGCACGTGTCGCTGCCTTTACAGCTACATTCCCTCCAGTGGACACTGAAGGCACCTTGTGGGTGAATGATGATCGCTCCAAGCGAGCCGACTGCTGCTGGCAGGCTCCCACTTCAGTGGCATGGCCTTTGAGAGTAGCGTCTGATATTGTTCCCCCAGGACTTTGGAAATTCTTTGAAAAAGTTATTAGAGATCTGACAGCAAAGGACAGCCTTGTGAGCTGAGCTGTCCTGTTGTGACCTCACTAGGTGTGCCAGCCCTTGTTGGGGCAGAATCTTTGTCTTGAGAGGAGGTAGATAAAGTAGCTGCTCTTCAAAGTTTTCTTTTTCTTTTTCTTTTTTTTTAAGAGATAGGGTCTCACTCTGTGGCCCAGGCTGGAGTGCAGTGGTGCAATCGTAGCTCACTGCAGCCTCGAACTTCTAGGCTCAAGTGATCCTCCTGCCTCAGCCTCCTGAGTAGCTGGGACTACAGCAAAGTTCTCTCTTCAGAGAGATCACCGGGGATGGCAGGAACACGGCTCCTCGTGAAGGGAGGGGCATGCGGGAAGCAGAGTGGCGTCTCAGAGCACAGCACGCTCTCTGGAGGGACCCAGCTGCGTTCTCAGCGCCGGCCTGGGGGTGGGGGAGGAGTTACCTGCATTAGGTCCCCACCCTCCTCTGAACCTCACTTTTCTTCTCCTTAAATAGTTTATGAACAGGCTATTCTAGGAGTGGATTTCAGAGGAGAGCTCTGTAGACTGTAGTGACTTTGATATATTAATAGAAAGATTTGGGTTCAAATTCCGGGTACTCTTAACCGCACCAGGTCTACATTTTCTCCTCTGTGAGATGGCGTGGCGATGGCGACTGCGTATTGCCACATATTGTCACAAGGATGCATATACGTCAGGTACCCGGCAGATAGTGGGTATGGGATAGATGGCGAGTTATGTTGTTAAGGGCACAGACAGAACTCTGTTCTCTAGTATAAGATGAGGAAGCGGTTCCTGTCGTTAAACAAGGTGATGTCACAAACATCGTGGCGCAGTGCCAGGTGTATGGAATTCTTACACGCAGCCTTGTGAATTCCGCGTGGGAAGCAGATGCAGGAAGGCCCTGCCTCGGGAGGCTGGTCTGGGTCCGGTCTTCTCACTGTTTCATCCTGTGTCTGGCACAGAGTCAGAAAGATGGTAGGCGCAGATGCTTGCTGGGTGAACAGCTAGACCAGGAGGAGGTGAGAAGTTGCTGGTGGCAGGATACGTGGAGGCCACGCAGCGTCCTGAGGGTCTTGCACCTGTTGGAGTCTGGAGTGGCTCTGGGAATCCGTTTTGAGGCCTGTCGCAGGATGGTCGGTGGCCAGCTGCCTTCTGCCAGTGTTCTGGTTTAGCTGACGTTTCTGTGGGTTGTTAAAATGGCGAAATACGTGCCCACCAATCGGCAAGGTGCTGCCACCCGATACCCCTTGGGTTGACCTTCACTTCCCCAGTGACTTTGACCCTCCGGACTCTAGGCCCATCCACCACCCCTGCTCTGAGGAGTAGTATTTTTTTAAACCAACGGCACCTTGTTTGGTGGTGGGGACACCCGGCAGGCAAAGGCAGGCAAATGCCTTCTGCTCATCCGTCCCCACTAGCGGGCATTCCACCAAATCAGCCTGTCAGGGTGGCTTCTGGGACCTGCAGCCTCTGCTGTGTACCATTCTGACCAATATTGTGCACATTTGCCCCGTCGGGCACAGGGTATTTCTGAATTTGACCCAGGCTTCAGGTTGCAGGCTACACCCTCTACAGGGAGGGCCTTTTAATAGTTACCACGTGCTGGGCGCTACACTGGGCCCTCCACGGATACTCTGTTAATCCTCAAAACACTCTCCCTAGGTGGGTGCCGTCGCATCTCTGCTTTATGTTCGTTGACTTATTCTACAAACACTTATTGAGTGCTTGCCATGTGATAGTCACAGCTTTGGGTGCCAGAGATAAACAGTGAACAAAACAGAAAAAATCCTTGATTTCTTAGGTATAAGGCAGATTGTTGTAATACCTGCATAATACTCTCTATCGCTGTGTAGGCATAAATGGTATTTCTAGATAGGTACAAATTACAGACGATTCTATCAATTTCTCAGCTGGAGAGTCCTGACAACATACAAGGATTTATTTATCTAATGAGCAAATGCAACAAGAATGCCGGCGAGGCCCGGCGATTGCAAGTGTGGCTGTGTAAGCTGTCTGTTCTGTCAGAACGCTCCAGAACGCTATTAAGACCATCGTGTGTGGAAAGGAGAGAAGGAGCTGGGGAAATGCAGGTCATGACTGGCTGGGGATGCCGTTATCCCCAGACCTGGGTGGTCAGGCAGGAACCCTCACCTTGACAGAGAGGTGACAGGAAGGCTGTCTTTTGCTGGGCCGTTGGCATCAACAGAAACCGCTCTAAGCTAAGATTACCTACCAAGGGTGTTGGGAGTTGCCGTGCTGTTCTGTGGCCCTCTTGTGATTTCTGTGTACACCGAGGGTGGGGGGAAGATGGGCGTCTACCGAGAATCAAGGCCTGCTCGAGTTGTGTTTGGCACGAAAGACCTTTGGTGTGGACAGAGCTCTGTGTTAGCCACTGAGCCGTGTCCCTCAGGGTACTTGAATGGGGACGATGCGCAGATACTCCAGATCTAGCCTCCCCCCACCCGCCCCTCCAAAGTAACCCGCCCTCTCCCATCGTGGCGTGCTCTTGGCTGTTCCTTGCCCAATTTTTCTTGGTGGCACACAGCATAGACGTTTATTTGTGTCCTGGCTGGCTTCTCCACGAGGGCAGACACTAGCTTGTTTGCCATGGTATCCCAGAGCCCACTGTGGTACCTGGCACTTTCCTAGGCGTGTGGCAAAGGAACGAATGCTCACAGCGATTCCCAGACGGGTGTGGGTTCCCTTGTCCTCATTTTATAGTGCTCACGCTGGGGGCAGAGGTGGGGCTGGGGCTGACTCACCTTTTAATTCAAGTGAACGCTCAACACCTTTAAATCACTTGCACCAGTTATGACCTGGCTGTAGGTGTTCGGTGGTTTGGAGCACTTGGAAGAGTTTCCTGCAGGGCAGTGGGGTTGAAGGCTCCAGCCTGGGTGTCACTTAATGCCTTTGACCATCCCCTCGACTCGAAGTCTGTGCACCTCGCCTCACCGTGCAGCTGAAGTCCCAGCTCTGCGCGAGTTTGTATTTTGACTTTTTACTTCTTGAGCTAACTGCGTGGCAGTCAGGGCCCAGTCAGAGAAGCAGGCCCAGCAGGATGGACGGACCCACAGACACGCACACACACACACACACACACGCACACACGGCGTAGCTGACACCCAGTGTTTACCTCTGCAACCACTTGCAGTTCTCTCATCCCAGAGCTCATACGTGTGCTGTGTTAGGAGAGACTCGTCTAAACGCTAATCCCAATGTTTGAGCCTGAAAAAGGGATGCACCCGAGGGGGAATGCTCCACCGTCAAAGGCAAGGTTGTCATTCTACTCCTAGGTTTTTATCCATGAGAAAAAGAAGTACATGTTCACAAAAAGACGTGTGCACAAATGTTTACAGCAACTTTATTTGTATCGGCCCCAAACTGGAAAAGCACAGATGGCCATCGGCAGTGGATAGATTCATAAATTGTGGTATGTCAAGGAAGCGTCAGTGCACGTCACAGCGTGGAGGAATCTCAAAATAATGATGCTGAAAGAAGTCAGACCATAAAAGAATATATGATATATATTCCCATTTGTAGAAACTTCTAGAAAATGCAAACTAATCTATAGAGACAGAAAGCAGATCACTGGTTGTCTGGGGATGGGGCGTGGGAGGGAGGTGCTGCGGAGGGGTCCAAGGAGACCACAGGATGGATAATTTCACCATCTTGGTTGTGGTGGTGGTTTCACGAGTGTAAACTTATGCCAAAACATATAAAATTGTATACTTCAAATATGTACAGTTTGTATGTCAGTCACACCTCAGTAAAGCCATGTTTGTTTTTGTTTTTTAAAGGTGAGGCTGGAACAGCCCAGGGCATCCTGGCATGTTTAGTTTAGGAGCAGTGCCCCACTGCAGGAGAGACTTATTCAAAATCCATCAGTTCAGGGAAAAATAATTGTGAGCAAGTAGCGCATCCCCCATAAGGGAACTTTGTTCTTTCCTGAATAACCGCTGTGGAAGGCGGGAGGGAGGTATGTAATGAGACGAAGCTGCCCTGGGAGGACCATAACCTAGTTATAAATTGTAGTGAAGAGAAAGTGAATAAGGCTCCTTTTAAAAAGAAAGTTGTAATTGACGGCTGGTCCTTGACAGTCAACTCTACAGGGCAGAGCTGCATTGCTAAAAAATCAGACTCTTCTTTTGAAATCCTACTGGGGAGTTGGAGGAGTCAATTTTCTGTGTTTCTGAAATCCCCCTGGACAAGGAATCTTTTCTTTCCAACCTTGCAATGCGTTCTCCTCTCGAAAGGTGCCAAGGTCTCTCCCACCAGATTCCATCACAACGGGGACTGGATCCAAGGAGAGCCCCCTGCTCAAAACACACACTCCCACCCCTGGACATCATTTGGGACCCTGCCCAGGGGTTCTGTCAAGGCAGCCAGGACCTCCCAGGCCATGTTTGGGGCCTTCCCTGGTTTTCTCCTTTGTCTCCTCCCCTCTGTGTGCACCACACTGCCCTCCTTTCGTGTCTTCCAGGGGACCTCGGGGCGGTTGTGCCTGCTGTTTTCTTGGCCTGGAATGCGCTTCCCAAGGCCAGGGGCTCCTCAGCCCTTAGGTCTGAGCCCTCACTTCCTGGAGAGGGCTTTGCTGATTGTGCTCGCTCGTGTAGATTCATCTTTAACCTTCCACCTTGCTGATTTCCTTCAGAACAGCACAGTCTAAATTACTTGTTTCCTCCTGTGTTGTCTGTCTCCAGCTAGAGTGTGAGCTCCATGGAGGCAGGAACCTTGGCTGTCACTGCTGCGTCTCTGGCACCTACGGCAGGACGTCGGCTGCATAGTTGGGGCTTGTTTTAATGAGGGTGTTGGTTCAACTCAACATAGGCAGCTTATTACCGGGTTAAACGAAACAGGAGAGTTACTTCTTTCTTTGCAAAAAAGTCTGAGGTGGTAGGTGTCAGGCAGGTAGGCAGCTCTTCACCATGAGGTCATCTAGGGGACCTGAGACCCAGGTTCCTTTTATTTGTTGCTCTGCTGGCCTGGGGGAAGGATGTGTGACCCAAAAGTTGCCCACATTGCTAATTTTCACATTGTCCTAGACAGGGCTTAGCTAGTCGTGTGGTTGCTATGAGCTGCAAGGGGAGCTGGGAAATGTAGTCCCCCCTCCTCCCCGCCCAAGACAGGCCATCCAGGCTGGAGTGCAGTGGCAGGATGATAGCTCACTGCAGCCTCAAACTCCTGTGCTCAAGTGATCCTCCTGCCTCAGCCTCCCGAGTAGCTGAGAGTAATAGGCATGTGCCACCATGCCTGTCTGATTTTCCTTTTTCTTTTTCTTTTATTTCTTTTTTTTTTTTTAATTAAAAGCCCTTTCCCAGAAGGATGTGTGGCTTACTGGAGATGGGTTGGCCTTCTGAGTTGGGATGATCTGGCCTTTCAGATCCTGATGTTTTCACATAGGAGCTTTGGGACCCTGGGAAGGTTTCTTAACCTCTCAGAAGCTTGGCTGATGCCTCTATGAAGAAAGCAAATTCTACCTGTCTCCTAAGTTGCTGTAAGGGTGGTGACCGACCACAGGCTGACCCCAGGACCTCTGTACATGCCCTTCTTTCTTCTGCGAAAGCCTCTGTCACTATGACCTGGCAAATTTCTACCAGGTTAGAAGGGCCCTTCCATGACCTGCCAGGATAAACAAGGGCAGTTTCTGTCATCCTTCTTGTGGCATTCTGTTGAATTTCTTGCAGCATTATCCCGGGTCTTAATTTTGTGGTTATTAGTGTGAGCATTTGTTTCATGTGCGTTTTACCGCTTGCCTCAAAGCCCCGTAAGGGCAGGGATGGTCTCAGTTTTGCTCACTGGTGTATTCTCCGTACCTTACCCAGTGCCTGGTATAGAGTACTGATTGCCCTGTTGGCATTGGTTGAGACTATGTTTCCATATGTAGTAGATGCTCAGTAAATTAGAGCCACTTCAGTTGAATCCCACAACCATGGTTTCCTATAACACAGAGGGTATTTATGGTCCTTGTTTCACAGCTGATGACACTGTGGCTCAAAGGCCACCATCTGGCTGTTAACATGGAGGACTTAGGATTCTTTGTTTTCCACGTTAATCATTCTTCTAAATCTCACTGCTATGTTAATTCTAGAACTATCTGGTTGATGAATGGACCACAGATGTGATACCTACATAATTTACACATGAAGGAGAAGAAACACAGAGTGATGGTTGGGGCGTAGACCTGAGCCAGGCAGCTCCGTCACTCACTGGCTGTGCGACCTTGGCTGAGCGCCTTAGCCCTTCTGCAGCTCAGCTTCCTCAGCTGTAAAATGAGGGTCATGACTGTGCCTGCCTCCTCGGGGTGTTGTGGGATTAATGTAATGGATGCGAAGAGGCAGGAATGGAGTCAGGTGTGCCGGAAGCACTAAGTCTTTGTTGAAAAAAATTAAAATGGGTTCTTCAGCATCTTCTCTGTGAGCTCTTGAAAACCAAGCTGCTTCGATTCTAATTGAAACGTGGTTGAGCAGAAAGAAACAAGCAACAAGAGAAATAAAAGCCACTTGTGTCTTTGCCCTTGATGTGTCTTGGTGAATAAACTGTGACCCACGTGGCATCACTCTGTCTCCTACCGGGAGGCCTGTGACACCAAATTCCCGTCTTCTGAATAATCCCTGGGTGGTTTCTGAATTATTAATGGACGTGGTATTAGCAAACCACGTGTCCTGCTCAGTTGCTCTGGGGCTGGCATTTGATAGGCAATTCTGTTCCCTAATTTCCTGGGTGTATCTTAATTATAACTTCATGGGCTTGTACTTTTTAATCTCTGGTTTCACACTCTGAAATCTTGGCGGGGGGCCTTGCTGGCTGAGCCGGGAGTGACAAAACAACGGTGACTGTGAAGCAAAATGAGAGCGTCCGGGTGCGTTGCACTGGGTGTTAGTGGGGTCTCCCAGTTGCGAGTCGTGGGCAAGATGAAGGTGGCTGTGACCTGTTAAACACAGCAGGAGCCTTGCTCTAGACCTGGGTTAGCAGCCTTCTTCTGTAAAGGGCCAGAGAGTATGACTCCGATGCCATAGCTCGAAAGCAACCAGAGACAACATGTGAATTAATGAGATATGTAAGCCAATGAGTGTGGCTGTGTTCTGTTAAGGACTGAATTGTGTCCCCTCCCCCATCATTCATGCGTTGAGGCCCTAACCCCCAGTATGACTATATTTGGAGATATAGGGCCTTTAAGGAGGTAATTAAGGTTCAAAGTCATTAGGGTGGGGCCAGTGTGCACACAGAGAAAAGGCCATGTGAGGACATAGCAGAAAAGGTGGCCGTGTGTAAGCCATGTAGAGAGGCCTCAGGGGAAACCAACCCCACTGGCACCTTGATCTTGGACTTTTAGCCTCCAGAATGGTGAGAAATGGGTTTCTATTGTTAAAGCCACCCAGTCTACGGTATTTTGTTACAGCAGCCTGAGCAGACTAATATGGTTCCAATAAAACTTTATTACAGAAACAGATGGGGGCTGAATTTGGCCCATGGTGGATCGTTTGCCAAGCCCTGCTCTGGAAGAGCGTCCACGTTAAAGAGATCAATAGGCGTTTTTGGAGCGCTCGTCTGGCCCAGGTGCTGGGGGTGGCACCGGTGAACGAGGCACCGGCCTCTGCTCGTGTGGAAGTTACATTCTAGGGGAGAGACAGTCAACAAATACACAACTGTACAGCCAGGCTGATTCAGATGGGGCGAGGTGCCCGAGGAAATCCCAGAGTGACGTGATCTGGGGACTGCTGATGGGGCTAGAGGGTTCCTGTGAAAAGGTGCTGCTTGGAGTCAGAGGCAGGGGCGAGCTTGGCAGGTGGGAGGGATTGGCAGTAGCCGGTGGGGCTGTGAGAACTTGGGGTAGATTCCCCAGGGACTGGGCTCACTTGAAGCTAAACTAGTGTCACATTAAAAAACTGGGGCCTGCGCTCTGTTACTTCGGGGGCCTCCCTCCCACCCTGGGTTACTCTCTCTGTGCCCCCAGGTCCTTGCTGTGCCCCCATTCTGCATCTCGGGGTCCTGCCCCCATGGGCTTCGTTAGGGCGGCACATTTCCTTCTCTCCCACCCCTCCCTGCTGCCCCTGGTTTCTCTCCTTTCCCCCCGGCTCTGTCCCACAGCCCCGTCCACCCGCGACGATGAGGGCGAGGCTGGTGCACAGCGAGCTCGGAAGGCGGCGGAAAGAGGAAATCACTGGAGGGTTTTGAACAGGAACAGGGTTTAAAAGGCTCATTCTGGCTGTTGGGTTGAAAATAGACCACAGAGCGGGGGCTAGGGCAGAAGCCCCTCTGTCACTGGGGGTTAGAAACCTCCCATTTAGTGATTCTTCTATCGAACGAAATTCGGCCTATACTCTTGCCTAGCTTGCTTCCCACCTGCCCAGGTTGGAGGAAATCTAATCACAGTCGATTTTTTACCCCTGAAGTTTTCTCTTTCCACCTTCGTATTCTGCAGGGACCTAGACCTTCTCCAGAGAAGGGAGCAGTGGGCTGTGTTCTGGGCCAAAGCCGTGGGGGCAGCGGCCGTTTGTAGGTAGGCGGGGCCTCTGCTGCTGGCTGCTGCTCCCCCTGGGCCACACTTGGCCACAGGGACCTTACCAGGTCCCGGATGTGTGGGATTCAGTCCCTGCCCCACCCCGTGCCCTGAGCAGGTGGCTTCCCTTCCCTCCTGTCTCCTCATCTCTTCTGTTTCTCTCCATCCCTCTCTGTTTTGGCTCTTTCTTACCCTCACAAGTAACCCATCCTTTCTTTCCTCTTCTTTTACATGAGGCTTCATGACTCATCTGGAAACACAGCTGGGTCTCAGACCCCAGGGCCACATGAGAACCTGGTGGCCTTTCCTGGGTGCTGTCTTCAGACCCACAGACCGGCCTCCCAGCCCCTAAGGATGGGAATGCACTACTTTTAAAGCCACAAAGAACAAGTCATATAGTTAAATTTCCATGTCCTGCTACCTACCATGCTCACACCTGACATCATCTACAAACGCAGGGACTAAGTGAGTATTATGCACCATTGCATGCCTAGCGGCCTGCATATAGTAGACAATAGACATGCAATAGATGTAAAATGAATGAACATTATTAACTGGGTGACCTTGGATATGTCCCTTAACCTCTCTAAGCTGCAGTCTTGTCATCTGCAAAATGGTGATGGTAATGATCCCTCTCTCCTGTGCTGGGGACCTGAAATGAGATCACGCACATAAAGTACTCAGCTCAGGACTTAGAGCTAACACATACCAGCACCTGCCGTTTCCAGCTGCCCTGGGGGAACTGCACTTAGTTCAGGTGGGGTGGTGGTTACGGCCCCGGCTGCAGCAGCAGACATCCCGGGGCCGCCTTCGGAGGACCCACCTCGTGTCAGGCCCCGGGCTGGCTCTTTGTGCTCTTGGCGCTCAGTTCTGTGACTGAGGCATCGCTGGCCTGTTTTAGAGATGAGCCCGTGCGTCTTCAAGAGGGTGAGTCTCTTTCCCAGAGAGAGTGGCAGAGCCGGGATTGACATTCACATCTTGCTCAGAGCTTGCATGCACTTGGGAGCTCGCGTGTTCTTGCCACATTTGGGTAGGCTGGGTTTTGTGCCCCGAGGCCCTGTGGCACCATTGCTCTTGGTTTCCTTTGGGCACCGTGGTTTGCCGCCTCACTGGTGCAGCACCTGCTCCAGGTGGATGGAAACCAGCAGGGGAGAGTGTTGGCTCTCTGCCCCAGGTGGGAGATGGACACGTGACTCAGAGGCGGACTCTGGAGGGAGGGGTGAGTTGGGAGGGCAGAACCCTATAGCTTCACTCACATTAGCGGCTGGTGGTGATGGTGAGTGAGGGACCCAGAGTTAACACCTAATTTCTAAGGATTTGTAGCTTCCGCCAGGGCAGTTTAAAAATCTAGGGCTCTTATCCCACCACTTTAGAGGGAGCCTCATATAAAAGTATGAGAATGTTTCCAGCTGCCATTTGTTGAGTTCCTGTTGGCTCTGAAAGCATGAGCCAGACTATTTCTTTGTGATGTTGCATGAAATCATCCCAGGGACGGAGTGAGGTAGTGGTTACGGGGGCCCATTTTATAGACCAGGCAACCGACACCCCAGGAGGAGACAGAATAGTCCCAGCAGCAGCCACCTGAGGTGTCTGCTCTGCGCTCCGCATACATCATCTCAGATCCCCACGCCAGCCCTGGAGAGCCGTGTCATTGCTGGCCTTGTTATCTGTGGAGTCATTAAAACAGGAAGGAGGAGAAACACACCCTTTCTCTTGGAAATTTCCTGGAAGGCAAGAACTACTTGGGCTCAGCCATAATTAGTTCCTCGGTAGCAGGTTCCTTTAACTCCCACATGGGAAGAAATCAGAATATATTGTTGAGATGCCCGTTCCAGGAAGACTTGCCTGACAGCTCCCGGTTGGGGGGCCTCATCTCTTCACTGGCCTCACCTGCCCTTTGGGAGCTGCTAACCGTCAGTAGTTACCTTCTAGTGGGGCACTCAGAGATGGGCTTAAAGAGAGAAATAAACAAAGGAATCATAGCTGTGTGTGTGTGTCAAGAGACTGATCCTGACTTCACATGGGGAGGTGTGCTTCTAGTTCACACCTTCAGGATAAGGAGGAGCCAGACAAGTGGACATCTGGGCAGAAGCATCCCAGGTCACGGGAACAGCCTATGCAAAGGCCCTGTGGTTGGAAGAAGCTTGGAGGAGAACTGTAGGAGAGTCATCGAGGGCAGGAACCACGTCTGTCTTATTGCTGTGATGCTTTTTGCCCAGTGCGGAGCCTGGCATGTGTTTGCTGGGAGTGAATGTGAGGGCAGGAAGCACTTGCCTGCCGTTATCGGCCTTGAACTGTGGGAGCCGGAGGGCAGGAGCTCGGAATGGTGACACATCGTTACCATTTCTATTTTTTTTTTTCCTTTGGCAACCTTATTGGCAAATCCTTAAGATTAACTAAATATATATATGAATGGTGAGTGATCCCTCGTTCATCCCTTTGAGAATGTTCCGAACCACCTGCTGTGTGCCAGGCACTGTGTCAGGTGCTGTGGAAACCGAAGATCATTCCAGCATAGACCCCACCTCAGGGAGCTCAGTCTAGATAAAGAGACTGGTATGAAAACAGTGTCGCTGTGCAGTGTGATTAGGGACAAAATCACATTGACTCATTTTTCCAAACTCCTGTGTCAGAGTCACGATCTAACCAGAGTTATGTTCCAATGCTTTATGTGAAAAGGCAGTTTGGAGTTTTTGGCAAATTTGGGAACTGTGGTCACCTTGGCGACAATAGGTAAGTGCACAAAGGACCGTGGCAGCATTTAAAGGTTTATAAGTGAGAACAGGAAAAAGGCACACAGTTTTCTTCTTCCATGTACGTCCATGGACCACATCAGGGCTGAGGAGTTAAAACCTGAGCAGAACGTATTCAAGAGAATCCTTGGCCTCCTTGTCCAGCCTCCCTCAGGAGGCCCGGGCAGCTCGCCACAGTTCACGGTCCCTCCACGTCATCCTTTAGGGGTCTGCTTCCTCGTGACTTCCAGAGGGTCCCTCCTGTTGCCCCTCGCTCCTCCATTCTGACTGCTTCCCAGGCTCGACCCCACCACTGTGCGCACCTCCCCGGCTGGAACCTCACAGTTCCCTGTGTGGCAGGGACCACATCTGTCCTGTCTCCCTAGCACCCCAACAGGCCTGGGACGTGCTGTTGGGGTTTGTCCCCCGTGCGGTGGAGGAGTGGCTGCCCGAGCCCAGGCTGACCTGGCGGGAGAGAGAGAGCTCAGCCCTTCGGAATTCAGACCCACACCATGCACCTGTGGAATCGCAGCCATTCCCTGAGCCAGGCGAGGACTCGGCTTGCCCAGAACCGCACGGGGTCCCCAGCGGAAACCAGAGGCTGTCACGAAGGAGGGCAGGGAGTGGACCCTGAGGAGGCCACCAAGTGTCCACCACAGGTCTCCTGGGATTCCGTCCCTTGGGAAAGTGCAGGGAGTCTGGTCCTGGGGTTGACAGACTTCGCTGACTGCACATCCCCGCTGACAAGAGCTGTGAGTCACGCTGCCGCATACGTACGTTTGTCTGCAGTGTACGTCATTAGATTCTTTATAACACACAAAACAAAATCAGAAACTTAAAGATGACGAATGAAAGTTGATCTAAATTGGAATTGGAATGTTTCTTTGGGTAACCCGGTGGGTCATCTCGAGCAGCCTGCTCTGGAGACCACGGTTACGATGCTGCCGTCGAAGCCCGAGTCATTCCTGTGCGGCAGCGCTTTAATTCTGTTCCTTCCCCTTCTGCGTCATGGTTTCTGCTGTATCTGCCCACCTCTGTAGATTTAATATTTCCTTTAAATTGTCTCCCATTTTTTTTTCTTTTTACCTAAAATAAATTTATTTATAAAGAAAACCAGTATCATTTGTCATCAGTAGAAAATAACTCCGGAAGTGCTGTGATGAATACAAAACAGCTGCTAGTTTCCAGCAGCCACTGTCGCCTGCCCAGAGGCAAGAAAGGTGAGCGAAAGGTGGGAGGCAAAGGTGGACGGTCACCGCACCGAGGCTCTCTTCTTACACCTTCAGAAAAACTGACCCTATTAGAAAGAAAAGCTTCATCTTTGGGATTCAGCTTTGCTCACTGTGGTGTCCAGGTGCACAGAAAACGATCCTGGGTTCCTAGTTCTGTGCTTGAGGAAACACTGGTGGGGTGATGAAGAGCATATGCTTTGAAGTCACAGATGAGTGTTTGAGTGGCGTCTCTGTCCCGTCACTGTGCCTCGGCGTCTTCACCTGAAACGGGGCCTACCTCCTGGTGCCGGTGGGATCGAGTGGAGTTGTGTTTTCAAATACCTTCGCCAATGATATGCAGTTGATAAATGCTAACTTTTATTATTATTGAATTGTTACTCAAATTATCCCAGACTTTTTAAAGGGATATCTTTAGTTTAAAAATAATGAATTTAGAGATTGATTTTAAGTGGTTTTTGAGCAAACTGACCCCAGAGAAGAATCTAGGAAACTTCCTCAGTTTATCCATGGGGCCTGAGATCCGACCAGCCGGCAGAGACCCAAATTGAGCCATCACAGTGTGTTTGATTTTTTTTTTCCATGTGAGTATAAACTTTCACATGAGACTGTCCCCTGTTCTCAGCACTCCTGGGGCCATTTCATGGGCTCTTGGGGTCCCCTGCATTTATATTGAGAGCACACCACCCCGGCCCCTGGGTGCTGCAAAGGAAGGGGACACCAACGTGGATACCAGTGACGTCCAGGCTGGTGGCATAAGTGAGGGATGGTGGCCACAGGAGGACTTTGGCGGCCCAAAGAGGGTGGCCCATACTCCATACCAACTGATTCTTGTGCCGTGGGGATGCTCTTGGCGTTTCAGTGTTGGCGTCTGCTGCTTTCTTTCTGTGGGTTGTACTGAGTGAACAAAGCCCGCTTGTAATCTCTGGCCTAAGCCCGTCTGTTAATTGATCCCCTCCCCCTCTCTGCCCTCCAAATTGTGGACCTTGGAGCTCCAGTCTCGGCCCTGAGCCCATCTCATGGTCCCTTTGACGATAAGCAGCGCCAGGAGCACAGCTCAGGGCTGACCACGGTCCTCCTGACCTAGCGATCCATCTATCTGGGAAATTACTGAAACCGCCCTAGCTACCTAGACATCCACTTCTAAAACCCCAGTAACTCCACCAGGTGATGAAAGAAACCCAAGGAAGTTAGAACAGCAGTGACAATAAAGTTTCAACCAGGACACAAGTTCTGGCTGACTTTACTCAGGTTTTTTTTTCCTCCCTCTGATCCCTTATATAATCCTCCATAGTGCTGTGTATGTTATAGCAATGTTGCAAAACAAGTACCTTGTGAAAGATACAGAAACATGTAACCATCCCGATTTTTTTTTTTTTGTCGTGAGCAGAGTCTTGCTCTGTCGCCCTGCGTAGAGTGCAGTGGCATGATGATAGCTCACTGCAGCCTCAGACTCCTGGGCTCAAGCAATTCTCCTGCCCCAGCCTCCCGAGCAGCTGGGACTACAGGTGCGCACCACTCCACCTGGCTGATTTTTTCTATTTTTAATAGATATGGGGTCTTGCTCTTGCTCAGGCTGGTCTCGAACTCCTGAGCTCAAGCAATCCTCCCTTCTCAGCTTCCCAGAGTGCTAGGATTACAGGCTGAGCCACCACGCCCGGCCCCAGATTTTGCCCCTCACTAGCAGTTTATACTTCAGCAGTTCTGCAGACCCCTTCCTAATGGGGAGAGGGAATAAAAACCTAAAATGTCTTAATTTCGACTACAGCCATTCCAGTTTGCCCCTTCTGAAAGACATTGTTAAGAACAAGCTGCACTGTAGAATGTCAAAGTCATTTATTTGCATGGTATCATAACAGATTTTAATTTGACAAGAAAATTTTGCCTAGGAGAAAGGATCGGAAAGCCAATGCAAGGTGATTTGGAAAAGATTTGCTTTGTAAAAATTAGTTAAATGTGTTCTGGCAGCTCTTCTTTGAAGGTTAATTGTGATACTGACTGTTAGGGGAAACCTAATTAATAATAACAGAAAAAAACTACAGTTAAGTAATATTAAGGTTGTGACAAGCACTTTACAAAAGCAAGAACTCGACGTTGAGGTTTAGACTTGATCTTCCAACCTGTGGCCCATTGTTCCCAGGTGGTGAAGCAGATAAAATGCATTAATTAAATATTTGGGAGCACTTTGCTGGTTCTTCTTATTTATTATCTTTTGTGAGGTTGACATCTTGGCAATTTCTGAGAACAAAAGAATGTGCAGAGATTTAGATTTGCTCTTTATTTTATCAGTGGGATTATATTTAAATATAATTTCTGTCCTGGGTTTTCTTCTGTCTGGGTGTGAGAGGCAGTCGGGGTTGGGGAGGAGCCCTGGAAGGGCTGAGCCGGGCGGGCGGGGGCGGGGCGAGGGTGTCACGCACTTGGCCGGTTTTCATACGTCCAGCTACAGGGGCGTGTGGTCCCTGTCGCATCTACTCAAGTCAGCTGATATTGTCACACGGTCACACACAATACATAAATGAGGGGGTGGGGTGTATCGTATGACAACTTTATATATAAAAACAGGCAGCAAGGTGGATTGGGCCTGAGGACTGCAGTTTGCCAACTCCTGTATCCAATCTGGAGTCAGGCGCTCTGGGTTTGACTCTCAGTCGCTCCCAAGCCTGCAGCCCTGGATAGGTTTCTCTGTGCTGTTGCGTTCTTGGGTCAAGTGGGCATAATACTGGCACCTGGTCTCATGCCGGTGTGGCGCAGGTGGCACAGAGACTGAGGTGGTGTGCAGGGGCGTGCTGGCGATGCAGCCTCGTGGGAGGGGTGAGGGAGGCAGCCCCCTCTGGTTGGAGCACAGCACAGGGCATTTGGGAAACACTGGTTTCGGGGTGGGGGCAGCTGCTAAAGGCAGAAATACCTAAGGCTTTGGGTTCGGCTGCCCTGTGAGAGGAGCAGAGGGGTGATCCCACAGGACCCACATAGACCAGCTCCTTGGGTCCCTTTATATCCATCTGACACCTCCACGCCTCACCCTGTCTGCAACACGTGGTAGGTCCTCAACACAGTCCCTTGGCTCAGGATTTCAGGTCTTTTGTGATCTCTTGGTCAGCATCGATGAAGCTTCTGAGTGGTGTTCAGGCTCGGCAGCAGATGGGACTTGCTCTAATTGGAAGAGATCGGATGGTGTATTAGTTGCTTGGACTGCCCTGACAGACTACCACAGACTGGGTGGCTTAAGCAACAGAAATGTACTTTTTCACATCCTGGAGGCTGGAGTTTGGGATCAAGGTGTCGGCAGGGTTAGTTTCTTCTGAGGCTTCTCTCCTTGGCTTACAGATGGCCATCACCCCACGGGGGCTTTCCTCTGTGTGTCTGTGTCCTAATCACGCCTTCTTACAAGGACACTGGTCATGTTGGATCAGGGCCCAGCCTAATGGCCTTATTTAACCTTAATTACCTCCTGGAAGACTCTGTCTTCAAGTATAGTCACGTGTGGCGGTCCCAGGTTTGGACTTTAACATATGAATTGTGGGGACACACAATTCTGCCTATAGCAGATGGGATTTCTTGGCACATGGAAACAGAGGCTGGGTGAGAGAGTGTGGAAACCAGATGGGCCGTCGATGCGTGCAGGAAGGGTCCTAAATTGAGCCACCTGTTGAGCCACTCCCATGAGGTGACCATTTGGGATTAGGTCCAAGCAGCTTTCCACGGAGTGCCAGGGGGACAGGGCCCCGCATGCTGCCGTGCACCGTCCTGTTGACTTCTGTAGGCTCCCCGTGGAGCTCAACCCTGCCTGCGCCATATTCACTGTCACCTGGTGGCTGAGTTAGGCTGTTGTGGGTTTCCAAAGCCAACTCAGCTGCTTCTAGCTGTGTGCCCTTAGGCACGGCACTTTTCTGAGCCTCAGTTTGCTCATCTGTAAAATGTAAATACATATACCTTTACCTTTATAGTATTGGGAAGATTTATTGAAAATTTGCATGTAAAGTGTTTAGCACAATGCCTCTCACAAAGTACACCTCGATAAACACTAGCTAGCTATTCTTTTAGTATAACTGTGGCTTTTCCTATTTTACTACTACTCTTATTACCCTCAGCTAAAGATGTTTCTAGCTTCTTAGTGTCCCTTGGTCTTTTTGATATAGATTGTTTATTAAATCACCTACCTCTAAAAGTGATTCAGTAACAGTTTTAAGTATCTTAGCTGAAAGTTCTTGGCCCTCTCATACCCCAGGTGACAATGTTTTTCACAATGCTAACAACTCTTGGAAAACGGCAGCATGGACTATGGCCCTGCCCTGAAGCACTTTACACCCGACTGAGGCGAGACTTTCTGGAACATGACCGAGTCCTGGTGCCTGGATTCCCGGGTCTCTGTCTCCAGAGGGCCAGTTCTCTGATCAGTCACCCTCCAGTATCTCACCATGTCCAAGCCTTTCCTGAGGACTGCCGATCCTTTCCCGTGGGCACCCTCTAAATCTGAATGTCTCTGTCACAGCTCTGCCAACTCTTGTATTTTCATCCATGTGACTCTCCCTGTTTTACTCAGACTTTTTCCATTATTGTTGCCAGAAACTCTTCTCTAAATGATTCAGGCAGAGATGGAGTTCATTGGCTCATGCAACAGGCAGTTCTCAGAGTGACGCTTAAGGCCTGGCTGGGCGTGGGTGCTGAAATGGTGAGGTCTCAGGATGCTGTCTCCACAGTTCTCTTAGTGTGGCTTTATCCTCAGTGGGTTCGTCAGCCACAGTGGCAAAATAACCACCATCCCAGGCTCAGCAGCCCCAGCTGAAGGGCTGGGATGAGGTCTGAGTGGGCTTTTGGGCTGGGTGCATGTCCCTGAGTCCACGGGAGGACCAGATAGACGGGCCAGGCCCCCGGCTCATGTGCCAGTCCCTGGTGCCACGCACATTGGAGGTGGGTACACTGTGGTTTCCCCAAACAAAATCTTTGTGCTGTACCAGTAGACACAGGAGGAGATGCTGGGCTGCCACAAGCAGCCAACATCCCCTTAAACTCTACGTGGGCCGAGAGTGCTGGCTTACGGGGTTTCTTTGTCCCAGCCCCTTGCACAGTGTCTGGCAAATAAACCCCGAGATTGAACAGTGTTGACTGGTGAAGATCACCTGGAGCCTTACTTCAACCCAGCCCTCGTAGTGGCTTCTGCGATTGCATCTGTCAGTGGCATAGACACATCGAGAGTGATTTGTACGCTGTCCTACCCTATGTGGTGAACAAGAGCATGTATTATTTTAGCATCTGCACACGCCAGATGTTGAGCACATTCACCTTGAGTGTGTCGGCCTCTCTGGGTCACAGCTCGCTGGCAGTTGGTCCTCCTGGTTAGGTTCTCTCGAGCGTGGGTAGGTACTTGCACACAGGCAGAGTGGCCCTTCTCCTTTCAGCCAACGTCGGATGACTTAACCTGGTATTTTCCAGACGTGTTTATTCAATTGCACAAATATCGTTCTTTCTCTTTGACAAATGGGCTCTTTTTCCGAAGGGATTATGATGTGTCGGTGGTTATTTATACCCCGTCTTGTTCTAGAAAGCATTTGAAGCAGTGTATCTTATATATAGGTGCTGTAGGCCTGGGCTGTTGCACCATGGGCGTGCTTCTTAGTGTCTCTGAGCCTCAGATTCTTCATCTGTGAAATGGGGACAACAGAACACTCATTGTAGAATGTTGTTTTGGAAATTAAATAATTTGTGGCCTAAGCATTGGTTACTTTTGTTGTTGTTGTCATGGGGAGTTTAGGAGCAGTGATAGGAAACGAGTTGGCCTGGTGGTTGATGCAGAGATGTTCTCAGGAAATGGGGGCTCCTCTGTGGCCTTGAGGAAGTGACTTAACCTCTCTGAGCCTCAGCTGCCTCACCTCTGAAATGAGCTTGATGAGGATAGGTGATAATAGCTAACACGCAGCGCATCTGTGAGCCAGGCTTTATGTATGTGAACCATTTAATCCTCCTGAAACCTCTGGACAACAGCTGGGCACAGTTGTTACCATTTTACACAAGGTAGAAACCGAGTCCAAGACAGTTTAAGTAGTAGACTAAGGTGACATCATGGCAGGTGACAGAGCCAGGCAGCCCGAATCCAGAGCCCTGGTTCTTAACCAGTACATGAGTCCTGGTGTCTTGGTGCCTGTACTTGTGGCAGGTTCCAGGACTGATGGTGGCATCCTGGTTCCCAGTAAATGACATCAGATGCTTTTAGCCAAGGATTGTATTCACGCACTCAGCAGCCCAGTGTGGTCTGGCTGGTGGATGAGTTTTGGGGCAGCTTCATGTTTGAATGGGAAAGCTTGTCTTTCTCGCATTTGTGTTCTGAGATTTTTGGGGCAGTGCCCCAGATACAGAACGTGGTTGTCCACTCCATTGATGCCAGCCCTCTTGCTTACATACTACTGGAGGCTTCCTCAGCTGCCACCCACATGCTGGGAACAATTCAGTTTCTAATCTTTCTGGGGCCTGTGAAGCCAACTCGAGGTCCTCCTTGCTTTGAAGCCTGCATCTGTGTTTGGGAGGGGCTGTGGCTTGATGCCACATGCTCCCACCATGAGTCCTGGGCTGGTGTGAGCTTGGCAGGGGTGGGGCACAGATGCCCAGGCCTGCCCGGCCTTTCTCTGGAGAGAGCATGTGGCCTCAGTTGCTTGAGCCCAACTTCCCAGGCTGCTGGGCTCGGCGGCCCAATTTCATTCCCAGAACCTCCTACGCTGAGATCATGAGATAACAGGATGTAGGAAAGACCAGCCCTTCTCTCCTTGCTCCAGGTGAGTCCCTCAGTCATGAATTCCTTGGGCCTAGCTCTGTGCCACAAAAGGATACAGCAGCTGCCCAACACTTGATTTAATTTTTATTTACTTATACTCTGTCTTGTCCCGAAAAGCATTTGGAGCAGCACATCTTACGTATAGGTGGTGAGAGCATGGGCTGTTGTATCAGATACGCTGCGTCATCATGGGCACGCTCCCTATCGTCTCTGAGCCTCAGTTTCCCCATATGTGAAATGGGTGCAACAGAAGACCACTGCAGAATGTTGTTTTAAGAATTAAGTAATTTACAGCGTGTTACTTACTTTTGTTGTTGCTGATGCTGTTGTTAACATTATTACTGTTATGCTCATCTTAGAATGAAACTGTTGGTCACGGAAGATGAACTTTCAGTCTGGTTCAGAGCCGTGCGTGT
>RJWJ010013140.1:0-40515 GCA_004363605.1 Indri indri
TGAAGACCACCATTGGAAGCCGGCAAGTTCAACCTCACTCCTAAACCCCGAAGAGTTCCCGAGTGCCCTCAGGGGCACCATGGAAATGGGCACTGCCCCCCTCTGTGGCGACACACCTGAGAGTTACCAGGAGCCTTGACAGATTCCATTCGACAGGGAGTGTTTATTGCGTAATTTCTATGTACCTTGCCTGGTGAGGTTCACCCCAGATGTGCTCACAAATAAGCTGCAGTCTCTGCCACTGAGGAATTCACCAACCTCAAGCCGGCAAAAGTCGGACAACCAATTTCAATTTGTGCATGTTGTGCAGTTAATCGACAAATACTAAACTGCTCTCTTACGTTTTTTCCTGGCAGGTACCACTACAACCACCTCCAATAAATTCACCCAGTGGTATTTATTAATGCGGTGTGGAGGGAAATTGGGGGCTGGGGGGAGTACAGAGAAAACTAATCCCATTCTCCCAAGATTTATGGAGCAGCCTCCACGTGCTCCCTGCTGCAGGGTACGGGAGAGGACTGTCACATGGTTGGGGGCGGGCGACACAAAAACAGCTCTGCCAGGCAGAATGGAAGACGTGCTCTAAGGAGATACACGGGTAGGCGGGAAAGAAATAAGAATGCTCCCGCAGGGGGCCGCGGCCCAGGGGGATAGTGAGGGCGAGGACCTCCGCGCAGAGAGCACCGCAGAACTGGGCCTACTGGTCACCCCTCGGACTGCAGGCCGGGCTCCCGGGACAGGGGCCGCTCAAGCTCGCCCCGACCCCAGCCTCTGACCTTGACTGGGTCCCTGACCCCGACCCTGGGCCGACCAGCATCCCGGCCCAGATCCAGCCCCCGGACCCGGCCCCCGCCCCGCACCCCGACCCAGGTGACGGCCCAGCGCCGGACCGCCGACCCGCACCCTGACCCCGGCCCACACCCGGGCCCCGGCCCGGACCCCGGGCGCCCACCTCCGTGATGATGTCGTGCAGGTAGCGGAACGGGGGCTTGCTCAGCAGCTTCTCCGTCAGCGGCGGCCTCCGGATCACCTTGCCCAGCGCCTCCTGCGTCCGCCTCACCACTGCCGCGTTCATGGCGGCGCCCGCTGCCCGGCTGGCCACCCGCGCCCTCCGCCGGCCCGGCCGAGCCTAAGCCCGGGTCCCTGGCCGCCGCCGGCCCCGCCGCCGCCGCCGGGCCCCGCCGTGACGCGCCGCCGGGGTTTCCATCCCACAGTGCACCGGCGCCCGCCAGGGCGCCTGCGCGGCGGCCTCAGGGCGTTCGGTCGCCAGGGCTGCGCGGCCTTAGCAACGGACGCGCCGCGCTGCGCCGCCCACCGCTCGCCCGCGCCGCGCCCGGCCCCTGGAGGACTGGTCGGTGCACGGGCTGTGTCGCCCTCTCGCGGCCGGGAAGGCGGGCGCTCGCCCTCCCAGGCGGCCCGGGCAACGGCTGCCTGCTTCCGAGACTGCGCTGCCTGCCTCACAGTCCAAGCAACGGTCGCGTAGGCGTCGGTTCACCGGAGGGGCAGGACTGTGTTACCCCAGAGACACGGAATAGAAAATACAGCGTCCTGCCTGGCTCTTGATGTGGCTTCTGGGTCTTCTGTAACTCTTTGTTCTTCAGTCTATCATGTTTCTGGCTGCCTTCGAGATTTTATTTTTATCATTGGTTTGCCGGAAGGTTGCACGTGATGTATCCATTAATAGGTGCGGGGGTCTTTTTCACCTAAAATTTATATTATTCCACAGCCTGTGGAGAGCAGGGGGCCACGGGGGCGAAGGAGGCCCTGTGGCGGCCCCGAGGCAAGGGCCTGACTGCTCTCGGGGACTGCCTGAGCATCAGGGCCTCTGAGAGCATCCCGGACAGGGAGCAGAGTCACCCAACCCCGCCACGAGCCTGACCCAGGGGAGGTGGCCATGGAGCAGACACACGTCCCTGGACACTGCGGCCTTCGGGAAGCACGGATTCTCCCCTGGGCCAGCAGGTCCGAGAAGATGCAGCTAAGGATTCCTGACTCCAGGAAAGAGACCTGGAACCGGGGCCTCCCCGGGGCCGGGGTAGGGGGTGGGAGTGGGGGGTGCGGACGCCCCCTGGAGCCCACAGTTCTGAAGGCTCCAGACCGGGAGGGGGGCCATGCAGCCTAAATTACCCCCAAGCTTCTCGAAGTCATAAAAGCTCTGGGGAGAAAGGCAGAGAACACAAAAAAGGATCATTCATAAAAAAAGATAATTGATTAAAGGACTATAGAAAATCACAACAAAGAAAGTGTTTGAAACGGAAAAGGCAGGCAGGAGACGCTTTTGAAATAAGCAGTTTCTGAATGAATGCTAACCGCGGCTATGACTCACTCCAGGAGAGAGAACCACAAAGCAAGGTGCCTTCCAGGCCCTACCTCCCCTCACCGGGAGACAAACATTCCCGGAGACAAAGGCCTGGGGAGGCTGACTTGGCCCCTCCTCATGAACTCCGCATCTGCAAAAGCCCAAGATGTGGGTCAGGATGGAAAGGGCAGTTGAGGGGGGTGTTGGGAAGCAGGCGCCAGGTCAGAGACGTCCTGCAGCGCTGCAGGTGGGCTCACCAGCCCTGGACCCACAAAGGCAGTGGGGGTTGACGCCGGAGCTACCAGATAAAATGCAGGATGTCCACTTCCATTTGAATTCCAGACAAACAATTTTTTATAGTATAAGAATATCCCAAGCAATATTTGTGACATCCTTATACTAAAAGATTTTTCAGTTTTTATTTGAAAGTCAAATTTAGCTGAGCATGCTGCATTTTTATTTACTAAGTCTGACAACCCTAGCCACGGCAGCCAATGTGTGACCACTGGGCAGGAGGTAGGTGAACTAGGCCCAGGCAGCCCAGCAGAAACAGATTTCTCCCACAGGTGGGAGGACTTTCTTGTGATTGCTGTGGCTATTTCCCCAGCTTGGGGTACAAAAGAAGGTCCCCGACTTCCCAAAGTCCAGCTCAGATGTTCTTGCCCCATCACTGAGTCTCTATTTCTGTCTTGCGCAAGCAGAGGGCCCTGTGGGTGCCACAAAGAACGGGGAGGGAATACACAGTGAGCAGACCATAATACTAGGAGCTCTCCCTGCTGCGGTCCTAGCAGTGCGGGGGTCCACTGCTCTCCCTCTCGCCAGGAGGCTCTCGTGACTTTGGAGGGGTTGGGGTCTGGTTCCCATTGCCCCAAAGGCCTCTGAGCAACTCGTACCAATTTCACAACAATCTTTCAGCCCTGCTGGTCAGTGGCTTCTCTTGGGTGAGGGGTATAAGGTCTGCCTCTTCAGGCAGCCTGGGACACCCTTCCTTTGCCCAAGTCAGTGTAAAGATGACACCGGGAGAGTAGGGCTGGGGGATCCTTCACACCACAGGCCCCACCTGCATGTGAGAAGAAGAACCACTGTGGATAGGAGGTTTTCAGATGTCTCAAGGGAGCCTCTAATGATAACTCCTACTGGACACTCTCCACTCTGATCAGGTTACACAGAGCAAATTTTATTACATTTATAACTTAGTTTTATTTTTTACTTATTGATATTTTTAGAGACAGGATCTCACTCTGTCACCCAGGCTAGAGCGCAGTGGCACGATCATAGCTCCCTGTAACCTCCAACTCTGGAGCACAAGTGATCCTCCTGCCTCAGCCTCCCGAAGTGCCGGGATTAAAGGTGTGAGTCACCACACCTGGCCTAGTTTTATTTTTTAGCATGTTATTTATTTATTTATTTATTTTTCTCAAACCTCCTCAGCTTTATTAAGGTATAATTGACAAATAAAAATCATACATATTTACAGCATGCAGTGTAACGTTTTGATTTATGTACATATTATAAAATGTATTACATTAAATGTATTATATTTACGTGTATCAAACTAAATGTATTAAATTTATTGTATGGTATTTACATGTATTAAACTGAATGTTTTCAATTAAAATCAGCTAATTAACGTATCCACTGCCTTTCATACTTATCTTTTTGTGGTGAGATAATTTAAGATCTAGTCTTTTGGCCATGTTCAAGTGTGTAATACATTATTATTTACTCTAGTCGCTGTGCTGTACAATAGATCTCCAGAATTTACTCATCCTGTCCAACTGAAATTTTGTACCCTTTGAACGAACACCTGCTCATTTCACATACACTCCCCTCACCCAGCTCCTGGCAACCACTATTTTATTATCTGTTTCTATGAGTCCAACTTCTTTAGATTTCAATATTTGTCTTTCTGTGCCTAGTTTATTTCACTTAACATAATGTCCTCTAGTTTCATCCATGTTGCCACAAATGACAGAATTTTCTTCTTTTTTAAGAACAGTATTCCGCTGTGTATATATACCACATTTTCTTTATCCATTCATCCACCAATAAACACTTAAGTTCTTTCTGTATCTTGGCTATTGTGAATAGTGCTGCAATGAACGTGGGAGTGAGAAATCTCTTCAACATACTGATTTCATAGCCTCTGGATATATCCCCAGAAGTTGGGGGCCCCTATATGGTTTTCCATAATGGCGGTACTCATTTACGTCACCACCAATACTGTACAAGTTTTCCCTTTTCATCATATCCTAGCCAACATTTGTTTCTTTTGTCTTTTTGATAATGGCCATTCTAACAGGTGCGAAGTGAGATCTCATTGTGGTTTTGATTTACATTTTCCTGTTGATTAGTGAAGTTGAGCATTTTTTCACATACCTGTTGGCCATTTGTGTGTCTTCTTTTGAGAAATGTCTATTCTGGTCATTTGACCATTTTCGAATTGGGTTATTTGTTTTCTTGCTGTTGAGTGGTTTAAGCTCATTACATATTCTCAATATTAACTCCTTGTCAGATGTGTATTTGAAAATATTTTCTCCCATTCTGTAGGTTGTCTCTTCACTCCATTGTTTCCTTTGCTGTGCAAAAAGCTTTTTAGTTTCATGCAGTCCTAATCAGGGGTGGGGAACCTGCTGCCTCAAGGCCCCATGTGGCCCTCCAGATCCCCAAGTGTGGCCCCTTGACTGAATCCAAACTTCATAGGACAAATCCCTTTATTAAAAAGATTTGTTCTGGCTGGGCACAGTGGCTCACGCCTGTAATCCTAGCACTCTGGGAGGCTGAGGCAGGAGGATTGCTTGAGCTCAGGAGTTTGAGACCAGCCTGAGTGAGAGTGACACCCTGTCTCTACTAAAAATAGAAAAATTAGCCGGGCATCCTGGTGCTTGCCTGTAGTCCCAGCTACTCAGGAGACTGAGGCAGGAGGATCACTCGAGCCCAGGAGTTTGAGGCTGCAGTGAGCTATGGTGACACCACTGCACTCTAGCCTGGTGACAGAGTGAGACTCTGTTCCCCCAAAAAATAAAAAGTAAAAATAAAAGGATTTGTTCTGTAAAATTTGGATTCAGTCAAAAGGCCACACTCAAGTATCCAGAAGGCCACATGTGGCGGCCCCAAGGCCACGGGTTCTGCACCCCTTTTACATTTAAGTCTTTAATCTATTTCGAGTTGGCTTTTGTATGCGGTATGAGATAAGGGCCCAATTTCACTGCTCTGCATGTGGATATCCAATATTCCCAACACCATTTATTGAAGACACTGTCCTTTCCCCATTGTGTGTTCTTGGCACCTTTGTTGAAGATCAATTGACTGAGTTCTCCACCTGGGATATCCCGATCTGCACTGTGCGAAAGCCTGAAGTTCCCTCCCACTGACCTCGTGGGTCCCTCCTCAGATGCTCCTGTGGCTGCCATCTGGCTTCCTCTGGGCCCACACTTGAACAAGAATGTGTAACTGGCTGTACAGTGTCTCTTCCCAGCTGGAGTGCAAGATCCAGGAAGGCAAGAGCGGGATTCCAGATGTCTCCTCCAAGCACCCATGAATATTGGCTGAATGAACGTGTGGGTGCTTGAAGGAGGAAATCTTAAAGGAAGAGTGGCCTCCTCAGCGAGGGTGGCCCTGGCCACTGCAGTGGACGCTGTGGTGTGACAGGCAGATGTCCCCCTCGGGACCAAGGCCCTCTGCCCCAGTGGCCGGGACTGCCAGTCCTTGTGGGCTCACAGCCAAGCTCCTCTCAGGGGACACTTAGCCAAAGGGTCTACCTTGCTCCCTACTCCCAGGGGTGGCCCACATTCAAGGACTGATTAAGTTGGGGATACAAACCCAGTTTCCCAGGGAACTCTACCGAAGAGAGCTGCTGTCAGGAATGGTCTGGAGAAGTGGATTTTGGAGATTTGAGATTTTGGAGCTGAACCGATTTCGGCTGAACCGAAATCCCCCATGGTTGGTGTGAGAGGGAGAACTGGGAGCCGCACACACCCGGCTACCAGTCCCGGTGCAACTGTGAACGCTTTTACCAGTGGGTACCAGCAGGGGGCGCTGTCTCAGGCATCTGAAAGGACCGTGGAATCCCATGCTGATGCGGTCGTCGGGGTTACCCAGACAGTGGATAATGACCAGAAAAGGCTGGGGGTGAGGGTCAGAGGGCCTCCTTGGCAGCGCATAATGCCACCTGCAGCCAAAGAGCAGAAATAGCCGAGAACCATACTCAAAATTAATTATGGGGGCAGTGGAGCTCTGGAGAAAATTTAATTCCCCACTCTGGGAATCAACTATGCCAAGGTCAGACTTCCGGTTGAGAAGAAATGAGACTGTGAGATTGGGAAGAGAACATCCAGAGTGATGCACTCAAAAATATAGAATCGCCAGATTCCCCGGAATCATCTGCCACAGAAGTGGCCCACTTTCCCTGTTAAACGCTGGCACTTGAGCCAGGCCTATAATCCCAGCAGCTAAGGCTGGAGAACTGCTCGATCCCAGGAGTTCCAGGCTGCAGTGAGCTATGATTGGGCCACTGCACTGCAGCCTGGGTGACAGAGTAAGAGTTTAACTCTAAAAACAGAAAACATATGGCCCAGCACAGTGACTCATACCTATAATCCCTCACTTTGGGAGGCCAAGGCAGGAGGCTTGCTTGAGCCCTGGAGTTCCAGACCAGCCTGAGAAACATGGAGAGTCTCCATCTCTACAAAAAATTAAAATATTAACTGGCTGCAGTGGTGTGCATCTGTAATCCCAGCTATCTGGGAGGCTGAGGCAGGAGGATTGCTTCAGCCCAGGAATTCGAGGTTGCAGTGAGCTATGATGATGCCACTACACTTTAACCTGGGTGACGGCACAAGCCCATCTCCAAAAAATAATAATAATAAAATTTTTAATTTAAAAATAAGTATTAATAAATAAATAAAAACATAGGCTAGCACTTGTCCCTTTCCCAAAGACAGTATAGAGGCCTCTGTCTCACAAACACGTTTCTTTCAAGACCCCAACATCCACCTGCTGACACCAGGCGAATCGCAAGCGTGAAGTCACAGCATAGCCTGGTGGGGCCGTGCTGGCCTGCTAAGGGGGAACAGACTGTGCTCCAAAGGAGCTGCAGGCTGCACCCAACACAGACCGGCAGGAGCCAGGAGAGCACACCCAGGACTGTACCCCAGGGGTGCTGGAGCCAGCAGAGGACAGAGTGTAGAGCTGGAGAAGAGAGAATTGATCAATGTGGGAAGACCTTCCACGACACAGATGTACGAACCTGGCAAGGACCCAGGGAGACAGTGCTGACGTGCTGTTAGAATGGCTCTTGGAAGCCTGCAAAAAACCATGGCCATCACCAAGTGAAGGAGTTGCACCCTTCCTCCACAAGAAGGGGGGGGAAAGTGGGTCTGCTGGACAAATACATTGTGTCAGGCCAGCAGACCCTCCAGCCGACTGTGTCCCATGCGAGGTCCCAGAGGTCACTTCTTTCCCCAGTGCATGTCCGCACTGTTGAGCAGCTCAGAGTTTTTAAGGGTCCAGTGGTTTGGGTAATGATAGATATCAAAGGACAAAGACTGCATTTTGCACTTCCCACCCCTTTACCACGATGGCTCTCGGTGGCCTCTCTGGGTTCTAGAGGCAGCACATGTCATGCGTGGGATGCTGCTCGGTCACGGTTGCCCAGCGGTGTGAAAGGCTGCCCGCTCCGAGCGCGGCCAGAGCAAGGAAGAACTCGCAGCAAGTGCAGGCTGTGGTCGCACCAGCCCGGCCACTGAGGCCATATGATCTGGAAGATTCTGTGGCTCTAGAGGTACCAATTGTGGGAAAAGATGCCATGTTGCTTTAAACCACTAAGTTTGTGGTAACTTTATGGCAAGCTCCAGCAGGAGAATCACGACGTGGATCCCTAGGATTCCAGAGCAAGACCATAGCTGCCGGCCTGCATCTGCACCCTAGCAGAGTGGGGGTGCCTGACCATGAGATACCACGTGACTACCTCTCCATCCGAGCTGGGTTCATCGTGCCATCAGAGCTGCCCGTCGTGAACTGGGTTGCGTCAGACCCTCCAAGTCACAGGTCAGGCATCCTGAACAGAAATCTGATACGACATGAGAGGGACACATCCAGGACCCGGCATGAGCAGGGCCAGAGCCGAAAGCAAACCACACAGACCCTCTTATCATTTACCCCTGTTGCGCCATGGCCTGACCCTCACGTCCCCAACTACTGTGCTGGGTTGGGGGGTGTCACTTATGACCAGCTGATGGGGAAGGAATAGGCCAAGCTTGGTTCACAGATGGGTGGGCTCAGTGTGGGCTGATACATGCCTGGAAACAGAGAGCCGCCACACGGGGTCCCCCTGAAAGGCATTGATGAGAGGACACCTCTCCCAGTCTCACTCATTACTCATTCACTATTACATCTGTAACAAATTTCCGTAAACTCAGGAGTTTAAAACAACATAAATTTAATATCTTACAATTCTCGAAGTTAGGAGTCTAAAATGGGTCTCACTGGGCTAAAGTCAAGGGGTTGTCAGGGCCGTGTTCCCTCCAAGACTCCAGAGGAGAATTTGTTTCCCGCCTTTTCCTGATTCTAGAAGCGGCCTGTGTCCCTTGCCTCTCGGGTCCTTTCCAGCAGTCACGGCATTTCAGCGTCTGCCTCTAGCGTGATGTCTCCTCCCCCAACTCTGGTCCTCCTGCCTCCCTTTATCACTCATAAGCACATTTATTATTATATCAGGCCCCCCCCCAAATAACCCAGGATAATCTTCCCATCTCGAGATCCTCCATTTATTTTTTTTTAATTTTTTATTTATTTAGAGACAGTGTCTTGCCCCGTCACCCAGGCTGGAGAGCAGTGGCACAACCGTAGCTCACTCCTGGGCTCAATCAATCCTCCCACCTCAGCCTCCAGAACAGCTGGGACCATAGATGTGCATGACCATGCATAAGGAATTTTCCTATTTTTTAGAGAGGGAGGGTCTCACTATGTTGCCCAGGCTCATCTAGAACTGCTAGGCTCAAGCAATCTTGTTCTGGGATTATAGGCAGGAGCCATCACACCTGGCCAAAATCCTCAATTTAATGACATCCGCAAAGTCCCTTTTGCCATGTACCATAACATATTTCTGGGTTCTGAGGTTTAGGACATGGACACCTTTGGAGGCCATTATTCTGCCCACCTCACTTAGGCAGCACACTTGGCTGTCCATTTTGTGTAGAAAGAGAAGCGGCTGGAGGTAAGAAAGTATCCAGACCCACGGATAGCGGCAAAGGGCTTGGCAGCTGCCGGTCTGGGCCTGGAAAATGCAAAGGTTGCGGGCGAGGAGTTCGTGGACGAGTCGTGCAGGCAGACAGACCCATGGGGGTGGACACCAGTGTGAAGGTGCCTGTGTCCCAGGCTAGCACCACCAGTGTCCACCCCACGGAAGAGGCACTAAACAACCAAGCAGGCAGGTGGTTTGACCAGTTGAAATCAGCCTGCCTCTGTCATCGGCCGGTGAGTAGCAATGGTGGCAGGAATGCAGGACAGCGTGGGCCCAACAGCACGGGCTCCTACTCACCAAGGCTGATCTAGTTAGAGCAACAGAAACCAAAGCTGAGCTCCCAGTGCAGAACCCTGCCCTGAGGAACCCAACTGGCCACTGGACAAAATGTTGATTACACTGGACTTTCCCCATCCAACACATTTTCCAAATATGGGTTTGTCTTGCCTGCCCTTATGAACACTCTCTGGAGGTTTATAGAATGTTTGATTGACAGATATCAGCACCACACAATATTGCTTTGGACCCGAAGACTCACTTTACAGCAAAGGAGATGTGGCGTTGGGCACACGCCCATGGGATCCACTGGATCCATGACTTACCACTCCATTCAGAAGCCGCCAGCCTGAGTGAGTGACGGAGTGGGCCGCTTGCAGGCTCAGCTGGGTACAGAATATACCCTAAGTCAGTGACCATCATAAATCACCATCTCCAGTGGATAAAATGCACGTGTCTGGGAACCAAGGGGTCCAAGCAGGAACAGCTGCCTGACTATCCCTCCCAAGGACCCATTTGGAGAATTTATACTTCTCATCCCCTCCACGCTGGGCTTTGCAGGTCTAGAGGCCCGGTCCTCTCAGAGGGAACATTTCCACCAAGGGACACAGAAAGGGGTCCACTGGGCTGTAAGCTATGGCTGTCACTGGCCACTTCAGGCTCTTTGTGCCACAGGACCAGCAGGCAGGGACAGGAGTCAGAATCCCGGCAGGCGTAGCTGCCCCCGACCATCAGGAGCAGGGGCTCTGGCACGGAGTGGGCAAAAGAAATCTGGCAGCCAGGTGGGCCTCGGGGCCTCTCCTGGTACCATCCTGCCAAGTTTTGGTGGAAAACAAACAAGCGCCGCAGTTGCCACCTGAGGAGGGTACGGCAACCATGACAAGGGTCTGCATCCTCCTGCCGGGTAAGTGGCCAAGGCCAGCAGAGTGTGAGCAGAGGGAGGGCGAAATCTAGACTGCAAAGTACGTGGTGAGAATCAGCTGAGGCCTGGACACCAGCTACGGTGGCAGGCCACCGCTCATCCACTAACCTTCCTCCTGTCTAACCCAGGAAAGAGACAAACCAGAATCCCAGAAGAGACGCTTCCACATGGGGTCTTGGAAATTTTCCAGAAAGAAAGGAGGTGAGATTTCACTGGAGAGCCATGGCCGAACCTCCTTCCCACCTGCTAAGACTTCACCACTTCTCTCAAACACAAACCCATCTCAGCCGGAGACTCTTTCAGCTCTGCCATACGAACCAAACAAAGGCTTCGTCTGCTGCACAAAGGTTCTTACTGAAAATGGGTCAGTCTTTTGATGTCAGTGAAAGATGCTGGTCTCTGGTGATAGGCACACAACACACACACACACACACACACACACACACGCGCACACACACACTGGGCCACGCAGCTGTAGGCCCACAGTCACCAAGGACAGACATGGCTCTCCTAGGTGCCATGCAACCTTGGCCTGAGCACCCTCCAAAGCCCTGGAGGGAGGGTCCATGAGGAGCAGCTCTGGAGTGAGTTCCTCCTGCCGCAAGGCGTCAAAGGCAGCGGCACCCTACTGGCCTGCACGGGATGTCCTAAATGAAAGACGATCTCCGGAGTTACATGTAATACGGCCTGAAATCTTGATGTCCTGAATATTGGGAGAGAGAGAGAGAAGTTGGGAGAAAAGAGTAAAAATAAACAAACAAACAATCTTGGAAAAGGGAGAAATAACTCTTATTGTGAGTGAGTTCTGAACTGATTTGGAGAACATTCCTAAACCTGTAGCCCATAGTGACAAGACCTTAATTTCTAGGAGCAAAAAAGTCTCCATTACCACAGGCGTGGGATGCCATCAAAAGTTGCCTGAAAGGGCAGTTGCATGATGAGTTTTGAGTTTCAGAAGAACTCAGGAGCCCCAGTGAGCAGAGGGGGAGGACAAGGGAGAACAGAAGCTGGAAAACCAGAGTGGGAGGCGTGGTGAGACCCTGCGCTGCAGGCATGAGCAGAAAGTGAAAGCTGGAGGCAGGTGAGGTCTTCGCACCCCATGCCGGCCAGGCCTCTAATCAGTCCCTGCCCAGGGACCCAGTGATTTCAGGACCCAGTGTCCACACCCAGGTGACACACAGACACACAGGGCCAGGCCTAAGTGCCCACTGACGGGGGACTGTGAGCTCTGGGGAAGGGAGGTGCTCAAACCTGGTGCCTCCAGATGTCGGAGGACGAGGGCGCCGCAGAGCCCCTGGAGCACGCGCTCGACCCCAAGGGCACTGCTGCGCCCTCCTTGCTGGGGGCGTTGGCCCAGAGTCCTGAGCAGGGGCAGTGCCACCTCCTCATTGCCCTGACATCCCTCAGGAAGAGCCTCAGAGATACACGGCCTTCCAGCAAACACCCTAAGAAGGTTTAAAAAAAAAAAAGCCAGGTGAGAAAGAGAGCACAGGGATTAGCAGCTCCCGGATTGTTCGTACAAGTGAAACAGGAAGACCAGGCCGGAGCTTGGAAAGCGCTCCCCTCCACCCACCCCAACAGGAACGGGTGCTTACGGATTCCCTTCCGGTGTTCCCGTGGGCACCTGCGTGGAGACCTGTGTGGACACAGCTGCACCGGTGAGACACAGACCGTGAGAAGCACAGATTTTGCTTTGTCTTTCAGCAGTACTGCGACCTTGGCTTTCTGGTTGTTTGACAGAACATCCGTGTCCATCGTTTCATTTTTTACCTTTCCGTAGCTTTTTTGTCTTGGCATGACTCTTAAAAGTCCCCAGATATTGCGCATGTTCAATGCCATCTGAGCTCCCAGCTGTCCTGCTAGTATTTGTGTTGCCCTCACAGTTGGCCTGGTCTGTGTTTGTCACGCTGTTCTCTGCGGATTGTTTCCTTGTCTGGATATTCTGGCTTTTGCTGTATACACCACTTTGTTTACAGCTTCTGCAAAGGTCTGGATGATAAATGTAACCTTGGTGAATCTCCAGCAGCCGTTGTTCAAAATAGCATGAAACTCATATCTAATTATTGAAAACAAAACTGGGAAGTGAACAGAAGTCAAATAAAAACCACTTCACAATACGAAGGACTCAAGGCTTTTGCTTTTTACCGCGCTGGTTCTCATTCTCCATCTCTGCTAACAAAGCAAGCCGTTTTACACTGACATTAAACGTCCCATTCTAAACAGGCTTTTTATTTTATATTTAATAGCTTATAACATTTAAAACCGTATTTATGTTTTCTAATTATAAAAATGCCTATTGTAATATATATAAATGTATATCATCTAGAATTTATAATATATACAACATATAATAAGTGCTTATTATAAAATACGTGAAGTCTACGGAAAAACATAAAGAAGAAAACTAACGCCACCCCTATCCCGCCACCCAGAGGAAAGCACTGGAAAAGTGTGGACATTCCTTTCAGTTTTTCTTCTCTGTATACACTCACACAAACACACTCCCCTAAAGAAAGAGACTGTTAACTCATGCACCTCATCTATAAGGTAAGTTCACAGGTATTTTAAAAATAAATAGCAAATCTGGGTTTCCCAGGCCAACATTCAGCCTGAGAGAGGTGGGGCTCAGGCCCAGCTCTCTGTGGCTCGTGGTGTTTACCCTCCCACACCTGCGCCACCCTCCAAAAGGACACAAACCCTTCTGAGATTTTCCATGACCTACTCCTGGCCTCTGCCCCTGAGGACTGGAATAGGTTCAGCATTAAAATGCTGAGGTCAACTCAGCATTTGACCTAAGTCAAATGCTATCCTGGGATTGAACCCCCGTCACCCCAATACAGCTTTTGTTCTTAATCCTACACCCCGGCTCTGTTTCTAGGGAACCGAAACTAAGACACTGGACACTGGCAATGGTCCTAGAAAGCAGAGCCTCACTCAGGTTCCATTCCAGAATGAACTGCTCAAAGCCATAGGGTCCCCATTCCTAGAGGTAAGTGGGATCATAATGGTCAGAGGTCAGCAAACTATGGCCTGTGGGCTAGAGGGAAGGTGGGAAAAGCCAAAAGAATATGCCACGGAGATCATACCAGGCCCACAAAGCCAAAATTGCTTACTCTCTGGCCCTCTACAGAAAAAGCTGGCCGACCCCTGGTAGTGAGCTATCATGCAGTGGCCTTATACTGCTGGAGATTGCAGCTGTGGTCAGCTGTGTTGGGTGCAAGCAGTGATCGACTCCGTGTGGTGCTTCCTGAGTAGGTGACAATGACGATGATTATGGAGAAGGCTGACTCCTTATGTGGGAACTGGACACCTTGAAACAAGACAGTTCAATGACAACTTAAGACAAACTTTGAAAGCCTGAGGGCCTCAATGCCAGCTCTGGAGATTCACGTTTCCTGCAGCCACTGGGTAGGAGAAATCACCGTTGAAAATCAGGCCTAGAATCTGGTAAGGGTGGCAGAGCTGCAAATGAGATCAAAATCACAGCCGTGACCGGCCTCCTATGTCAAATAGGAGCCAGACAGGGAAGGATCCTGAGGCCATGGGTGTGGACAATTGGGTACCTGAGCGAGAATCTCAAACCCTCAAATTCCCGGGGAGCCTCCAAGCCAGCAGAAGCAATCACTTCCCCACTGTCACTGCATGACCTTTCTTGGGCCATCAGTGACAACCCTCTGGCCTCCCACGCCAGCAAGCCCAGGATTGTCTGCGGCTGCGCCCCCGCCAGGTGTATGCACTGGAGCACGCAGTCTGCCACACCGCTGAAGCGGGGGCTCGGGGGTCAGAGCCCCATTCCTCGTCTTCTTGTGGTTTGAAAACTTAGACGGGGTAGGGAAGCCCAGATGGAGATGAGCCTCGCAGAGTGGACCCCAGAGCCACCAGAGTCGCCCCCAGCAATCCCATGTCCATATCGTCTTCATCTTCACCTCCCGAGTTCTTCTTAGAAGGCTCAGAGGGACACGAAGCTTTGCAGGGTGGACCACAGAGGTGAGAATGAAAGATTCTAGCCTCAAAGCTCCCTCCCTAGGGACCTCCTGGTCCCAGTCCTCCCTTTGTCCCCTCGTCGTGACGACTCCTGCAGTTTTCACCCCTTTCTTGCTGCACCACATCCCCACCACACACAGCCACTTCCCTCCAGTGGTCCCTCAGCTGCAGCTGCCACCAGCCCCTTTGCCAGTCCGCTGGGTCCACCAGCCCCCCTGGCTTAGGCTTTGGCAGGCTGTCATGTTCCCTGTCAGCACTCTGCTCACACACCCTGGCCGGAGTGTGGGGGCACGTGGGGTCTGCGTGGGAAGCACAGCCTCTGAGTGTCCCCTCGAGACCTGGACCACCTTCTGGGGCTCTTTATTTTTGACTCGTCCATTAAGGCCAGGCACACCCCAGCCTGGAAAAACTGCTCCAGCCCTGGAGGAAAAAGCCAAACATGCCACCTGCTGGGAGGGCCCTGCCTTCAGGAAATCACTCCTCGTTCGGAGTCCAGAGAGCGTTGTTGGGGACCCTCTCTGGACTCAGCCTCCATGGGGATGCCCGAGGTTGTACTCAAGGTCTCAGGAACTTCCAGGAGGGAGCCATGCCCCCTAGTACTCAGGTGTCAGCAAGTATTTGTGAAGTGAGTGACAACTTCCAATAACAAGAAAGAAGAAACTGCCTGTGAAACACTGAAAATAGATCAGATTTTGAAGAGTTCTAGAGGCCCACACCTGTGGATAATTTATGAAAGAATCGATTTTGATATTTTTCTACCAGATTTATTGGTGGAAATAGAAAAGGCTAAATTTAGAGAGAAACTGACATTGGGCTGCAGGTCCAATGTGCAGCAAGACCCAGTAAATACTGAGCATGAAGGAGAGTCTCGGTGAGGTGGGATGAGCTGTCTGTTTGCTCTTGTTTCCAGAACAATGGAGCTCCCCATTGACGTCAATGCAAGTGAAGAAACAAAAAGGCCTTCAGGTGTGTGAAGGGTGCAGCTGGGCCTGGATTTGCCTGGCCTTTGTGTGTGCGCGTGTCAGGGAGAGGAGGCGGAGAGTATGTCAGGGTGTCAGTGTCAGAGGAACTGGAGGAGGGGCCCTCGGACTGAAGCGTGAGCCGCCAGCAGGCGTCTCAGGGCTTATGCTGGGAGGACTGCCCCGATGAACTCGGCGTTGCCCTGGTTTGCGTCTGAGAAGCTGCACACACACCGTGTTAGGTGGAGGCAAGGAAGTGGCTCACACACAGGAGTTCCTGAACGTGGGGCAGCTGGCTTTGGAAAGCAGCAGCTCAGTTTACCTACAGGCTACGGTTCATAACTTTTCCTCGGACTCATCCCTGGTCGCCAGGGGAGCCCAGGTGAGAACAGGAAGAGTGAAGGGAGGTGCCACAGGCCCCAGCTTCCTAGACAAGGGCTGTGTCTTAGCCCTTCAGACCCTGGCCAACGTCGCCTGCCCCGCCAGACCCTGCGCGTCCAGAGCCGCCGCCACCGTGCCGTGGGAGCCTGCGAGTTGTTTCGTGTCTACCCAGTCTGAGGGGAAGTTCTACTGTCTCCTGACACTTCAGACGGAAGTTTGGGGGCTTAACCAGCCCCAAACAATGCTTACCGAAAGAACGAAACTCGGACGAGATGCTCCAGGGTCAAGCGCTGTCTCCCGGGAGCACACGGGCCCCCACGTCTCTGCGGCTCGCAGCTTCCCAAGGCCCCCCTTTTCCAAACGCCTGCCCCATCCCACCCGCGCTTCCCCAGGCAGCCCGTGGCGATCGCTCTGGCCCTGGCTGATTTGTAACCCACACCGCCCGATTTAGGATTTGCTTAAGTTCCCTTTGTACCAGACGGTCCTTTCTCCCTGACAGGTGCTTGGGGGCGGCGACATCATTTATTTGTTTTGTGCCTCCTCAGAGTACAGTGACTCTATCTCCTGAACCAAAAATTGCAACACATGGTCTCAAAAATAAGAAAGGCCACTTGGAGGCCGAGGGGACAAGCGTCAACCGCGGGCGTCGCGGCGGCCTGGTGGGCGCGCACCCGGAGCTGCGCGGGGGCGTCCGGTCTCCCCGCCCTGGGCAGCTCCGCGCCCGGCGATGAATGAATGAGTACAAGAACGACCATGAATGAGTGAATGAAGGGCGTCCCCCGGGTTCCCGCGGGCAGGCCGCCCCTGGCCGGGCGCCGGGCGCGGTCTCCCCGGGCCTGGCTTCGCGAGGCTCGGCCTTCCAGGGCGGCCGAAGGTGCGCGGCCCCGCGCCCCCGCCCCGCGGTGGTTCGAGCCACTCCGCCTGCGGGCTTGAATGGAAGGCGCCGACGCCGGAAGTGGAAGAGACCACTGGGGCGGACGAGGGGGGGCACGAGTGCGCCGCGGCTTCATTGAGGAACCGGAGCGGTGAACATGGAGTTCCATGTGCGTCTTATGTAAAGAGAGCGACGGGCGCCACCACCAATGGGTGCGCGGCGCTCGCAGGCCCGGCCCCTCCCGTATGCAGATGAGTCGCCGCCGCGGCCAATGGCGGGCGCGGGGGCGGGGCGGCGCGCGCGGTCACGTTTTCCACTATGTGACAGCGGCGGGCGGCGGTGCGGGGGCTGCTAGCTGCTCTGGGCGGCGGCGCGGGGCTGAGCGGACGCACGGACGGCGGACGGAGGGACGCGCAGGCAGGCAGACCGGGCCGCGGCTGGGCGGTGAGTGCGCGGCGCGCCGGGCGGCGGCGCGGACCGGGCCCGCGGCTTACGTAACCGCCGCCTCGAGCGGCCGCGGGGCGCGCGCTGGAGTTTTCCGGGCCACCGGACCCCCGGGCTGGGAAATGGCCTAGGGGTGGGTGGGACGTGTCAGGAGACCCTCGGTCTTGCTCAAATGCAGATGGAGCTGTCGCGGCACACTCTCGAGAAGGGTGTGTCGCTCGTAGGAACCGCGCTGAAATCAGCATCCCCATTTTGCAGATGGAGAAACTGAGGTCCACAGAGGTTAGGCAGCTTGTGTAAGGTCACAGAGCTGCTGAGTGGCTACCACAGCGGACTGTCGTTCTTTAAACGATTTTCTTTTACGATCCCTCCCTCCCCTCCCCCTCATGGGGAAGGCTAAAGGAACTGAGGGTCAGCGCAGCTGTCACTGGGACATGCAAGGCCCATTGGAGAGCTGGCTTCCTGCCGTGAGGCCAAAGAGCCAAGTCTCAACAGGGGAGGGGCAGGGATGGGCGCTGGTCTAGGAGCTTTTCTGGGCACCCATGGGACCCCCAGGATGAGTGAGCAGAGACAAGAAAGTCCCTGTGCCAAGCCAGGCCTTGAAACCCACCCTGGACCAACCTGTATTTAATTTCCTCTCGCCAGGGCAGATAAAAGGTGGGGTGTCCACTTTGTGGTGGAGCAATCACACTGTCCTTCTGGGGTGTCCCTTGGCTGCCAAATTCCGGATGTGAACTTGGGGGTGGGTGGTGGCCTGCTTCCCCCTCCAGAAAGGCCAGGGTAATGGATGACAAGTGGGTTGCCAAGGTTTCCGTAACCTACACAGAAGGAGCCAGTTTGGAAAGCTGATTCATAGGCACGGAACCACAGAGCAAGAAAGTACCCTGGAAATTATCCAGGGTAACCCCTTGGCTTGACGGATAGGGAAACTGAGGCCCCAGTACAGGCTGGACACACACCACGGCAGGGCAAGGCCCAGGGTGTCTGTAGGGTATTTTGTCACCCTGGGTCGGAATGAACTTAAGAGGTTCCATGAAATTGGGTGCTGAATCCTGAGTGGGCGGGAACTTGGGGAGTGGGCCTCAGGTCCCCCAGGCGTTAAGAATCCTAGCACTATGGCAGAAGCCCTCTATACACACCTCTCAGCTCCTGTATATGGCACAGCAGGCCGCTGGCCTTCTCCTTGGCTTCGAAGGGGAGATGCCCAGCCTCTCCCCCTACCTGGGATTTCTGGTCCCAAGCTGGGTTTGACTGGGAAGAGGCCAGGACTCTACCTGAAGGCTTTAATTGGAAATTGAGTTTTTGTCAGGTATTTGAGTATAATGAATAAAGGGACTCCTTTTTTTGTAAAGTGGAAGCTGCGTGATATGCCAGCGTAGGGATGGTACCGTGGGTGTTCACAGTTATTTCACTGTCATCGTGGTGTGATTCATGGGCACAGAACTAGCACAGCCCTGGCTTTCTGTGGAGTTCCAGGCAGGAAGGGGGAGCCCTGCAGCAGCCAGCCGGCCCCTGCTGGGTGACTCGGCTCTTGCTCGGGGCCTCAGTTTCCTGTATAGAGAAGCTGAGGCTATGTAGAGGAGCCCTTTGAGGTCTGCTTTCGCACCCAGGTTCCCGTTACCGTAGTGATCGTTTTCCCGGGCACCTACGCGGGAGGTGAGCGGTTTCTGCCGTGCTCTTGACGTGGGGTCACATAATGTAACGCCGTGAGGCGCGTCTGCTGTGCTTAGAAGGAGATAGGAAAGGTGCCGCTCGTCTGCGCTGCTTCTCACGCACGCTGAACTTTCTGAAAAACACTGGTAGGCACACCTCTGTTTTTAAGTGGTGATGGAACTTCACCGAGACTCGGCAAACCACAGCTCTGTGAGGTCATTGAATAGCTGGCGGGACCGCTCTGCGTTTAGTCAGAAGAAAGACTGACACTGTGGATGTTGCTTTTTACCTTTTGAAAACTACGTATGTGGCACGACTCACTAGACACACACAACACTGCAGCTTCCCAGACGCTCTGTGCCCCCACCCTGTGGGAAGCGGCCCCCCTGCGGAAGCGAGCGCCGGCCAGAAAGTGCAGACGGGGCCTCTGGCGGGCCCTGCCCTGAGCCTGTGCTCTGCTCTGTGGACCTAGGCGCCTTTTAACTCCCTATGCTCGTTGAATACACGATTATAACAAGTCTGTCACTGTGTTTCCAAGCAGATCAGCGGCAGTAAATGGACAGCAGCGACTGGTGACAGGGTAAGGCCCCTTGGTTTTCAGAGGCTGGCAGTTCCCAAGACAGTGGGCTGCTGTGCTGAGCCCTTGTGGCCTCCTGAGGGTAACAGAGAGAAATCGGAACCTGCTCTTTAAGGAACCGGGTGAAATAAGAACAGCTCGGTACACGAGAGCAAATGCCTCAGCCTCCTAGATTCGGGGAAGCTTGGTCTTTAAACACTGAAGTCAGGAGACTGGCATTTTTCCCTTTGTTACTGTTTTAAAATCTTACAGTTCTACATATTCAAGGATTAATTTAAAAGGCTGAGTTGAGAGCATTTGAAGGTCTCCTGGTGAGGCCAAGACAATGCCTCTCCCCGGTGCCGCCTTCCCCTCCGTATTTGGAAGGCTGCGGTCACATTTTCCTCAGTTACCCAACTGTTGCCATGGAGAGCGCGACTGTTTATTTAGCAGGACAAACATTTTCTCAGGATTGCAGCAGGCTGGCCTCAGGGAGTAGGCTCATACCAGGAAGTAGAAAACATGTTAATATTTGGGGTTGTAAAACACTGCCAGGCTTGCAGAGACAGAGGACAGATTTTATGATCCCTGTTACGTAAAGTTCGAGAACAGGCAGGATTAACCAGGCTGTGAGAAGCGGGGCTAAGGGGGACCCTAGGCGTGGGCAGTGGCTAGGAGGGCCCCTGGGAGCCTGTGGGGGCTGGAGCGTCCTGCCTGCAGATCTGGGTGCTGATTGGTACTGCACATGGCGTGCTCAGTGTGGACACACATCAACCTGTGACCTTACGATGTGGGACTTTTCTGCATGTACCTGTACTTCTGTTTCAAAAAATGACCACCTAAGCGATTGAACCGTATGCTGACTTCTGGTTTCCACAAAGAAACGTATTTCTGCCTTAGCAATGAGGGCACTGAGTGCGAGAAGGCTTCACCGGTCCTGGCGGTGGTGGTGGAGGCTGGAACTGAGGCCCAGGCTGTGCTTCCCAATTTTCTTTAACCATTTGTTGTGGAAAGTATGAATATCTGCGAAAGCAGAGAGGATAGCGTAAGGAACCCCCGTCAACCCATCAGCCAGTTTCAAGCACTTGGGCTCCTGGCCCCATCCCAGACTCCATGATCTCATCGTGGACTTGCGCCTTCTGAATGCTCCTCTGTCTGGTCGAGGTCAAACTTCTCCTCCCGAAGACGTGGCCAAGTGACCCGGTCAGGGGTCTGAGCTTAATGCCTTTCCTTCAGTCTGACTGTTCTCGAGGGCAGAGCCAGCTGCAGACACGAGAAGGGGGAAAGGGGGCCTCGAGGGCAGGCTCACCCAGCTTCCCGCAGTCCCTTTCAGCCAGGCTGTCATTTTCCCTCCTGCGCCCTGGTCCCCTCCTCTCAGGAGCACACCCCCAGCCCCCTTTGGGGTAGAAACAGGTGTCCCGGGAGCTCCCCAGGGCCCTGGCAGTGCTGGCACGAGCTGGCGCTGGGCAAACATTTGTGGAAGGAGGAGGCAAAGTCTGCTTTGATGGGCACATTGGTTTCGCCAACTCGGCAAAATGAGATTGGTCCGTTAGGGTGGCTGGTGCTCAGAGACACATTTTCTGGAATGACGAAGTTTCTGATGATTAGGCTTAGTTTGTTGTTTCACATTGCTGCCAAGTTTTCCTGACCCTCTGCAAAAATTCTTGTATTAATATTTCCACGTAAGGTAATCACGAGACACAAACAAATGATAATCAACCAGGTTCCCGAGGACGGACCTATTGGGCGCCTCCAGGGCACACTCGGGCACAGTGCCTGGTTCAAGTGTGTGTTGTTCCTCCAACGGCGTCTTTATTGCCTGGGCTTGGGGTGGTGCTGGTTCTGTAAATATAAGTCAGAGATAGCTCCCGTGACAGTGAAATCTCTTTTAATTACTTTCGTTACTCCTGTCTGTTTTCCTGTGTTAATAAAAGCTAAAACTGCATTCCAGATACTTTGTACAGCTTCTGTCATTTGATCCTCCAAAACCCAATAGGAGGCAGGAATTATTGTTATCCCCATCTTATAGATGAGGACATAAGGCTCAGAGAGGTTAAGGAACTTGTCCAAGAACACACAGTCAGGAAGTGGTGGCTCTCAACCGAAACCCTGGCTTTCCAGGGCCCGTTCACTTAACCACTCTGCCGCTGCCTCTGATTGCCTTAATAACTCACCCACAGCAGAAAGGACCAGCTGCTTGTCTGGGGGAAGGCATGGGGGAGTCTGGGAGTGAGAGACTGCCCTCCGCACCCTGGACAGCCCCTTGGCAGCTCTGCTAAACCATAGCAGGAGCCCCCTAAGAGGTCTCCTTGTTTCTATCTTGTCCCCACCCTGCAATCCCATTAAAGTATAAGTCAGATCTTGTTACACAGAACATTCCAGCAGTTCCCCATGTCATTCAGAATAAAGCCAGAGTTCTGATTCTGCCCCTGCAAGGCACACCATGATGTGGCCCTGCTACCGCTCTGACATCATGTCACTCACCCACTCTGCTCCAGCCTCGTCCATCTTCCTCAGGTAGGTTGGACAGACGCTCGCCTGCCTCAGGGTCTTTGCACTTGCTGTCCGCCTGGCCTGGCTGGAACTTTCTCCCTCCCGCAGCCCACTCTCCCCCTGTCTTTAGGGCTGAGTTCAGGTTCTCTTGCGAGCACAGTCTGGGGCAGGTGCCTTCCTGGGAGATGCAGTCCCAGGAAGCGAGAGGGAAGGAAAAGGAAAGTGAGGGAGCGTGGAGACAACACGCAAGCTGGCACCCGCCCCACGAAGACACTCAGCTGGTCGCTCAGCCCCATGGCCTCATCAGAAAGGCGTCCTGAGAGAAGGAAGGGCGGGGTGGGGGCGGAAGGAAGGCAGGCAGCCTCAGAACAGTCCATGCCAGGAGGACGTGGAGGGCTTTTCTGCCAGCTCCTTCCCGTCTCCAGTCTCCTGCGGTCAAAATTCACCCTGAGGAATGAGCTCTCCCTCGTGTCCAGGTCCCTCACCGGGCCCTGTGGCAGCAGCCGGGGAAATGAGGCCCACGCCGTGGTGTGGCACTTCAAGTCCTCCCGAGGCCGTGGAGCCAGATGCTCTGGGTGGCCTCAGGTGTGAAGCCAGGAGGAGCCACTTGGGCACGTGCCCAGCAATGGCTGGGAGAAGCAAGTGTCTGTGGGCCTGGGAGATGGCAAGGCGGAGGGGCTCTAAGCACACGTGAGGGCTCGTGTGCAACGTCCTTGTCAAATGCCACCCACACGTGGGCCTTGCCTGGCCACCCTCCCTAAAACCTCATGCCCAGCCCCTCCACGCCCACTTCCTTGTCGCCTGCTCTGTGTCTTTCTCCCTGGCACTGGTCATTAATGTGCGTGTGCTCTCGCTCCTTGTTGCTTGTCTGTTTTCCCCTAGAATTAAGCTCCCCAAGGGCCAGGAAGGTGCCTGTTCCCTAGTCCGCCCTCACGCCGGCCCTCAGCGCTGCGCACAGTAAGAGCAAGTTAACCAGCAGGAAGGTGCTGGCACGCGGCAAGCCCTGTGTAAGTGCCATTTGTGCTTTTTATTATTGCTGTTAATTGTTCTGCGACCTGCTCATCTCTGAGAGTCTCCCACATCAGTCAGCCTACACTCCCTCCTTTTAGTGGGTGCCTAGTATTCCACAGCACAGATGTCCCAGGCTTTGTGCCTTTGACAGTGTGTGCCAGGCCCTGGGGGCCCAGTAGTGGGCACCTCGAGGCCCCTGCCCTCGTGGAGCTTACATGCTGGAGAGAGCGGACGGTAAACTGCCCAACACGCCCGTGCCAGGGAGGAGAAGCAGACAGCGGGGAGCCGGCGCTGTTCCTGTGGGCTGCTCAGGGCATCTGCAGGAGAGTGCTGTGGGTTCCAGGAGCAGCAAGTGCAAAGGCCCTGAGGTCGGGGCATGGGGCTGGGGCCAAGGGGTGGGCAGGACACAGGAGGTAGTGGGGGCTGGACCTTGCAGAGCCCGTAGCCCCTTGAGTCAGAGCAAGGGTCTGAGCACTGGCGGTGTGAGCTGACCTTCCTTCCAGCAGGATCACTCTCGCCAGCGTGTTGACCTTGCAGGGCCAGTGCAGGCAGGAGCCCAGCCTGGAAGTCGAGGCCGGCACCTGGCCAGGGTGGTCAGTAGATGGGGTGCCCTGGGTAGGAAACAGTTAGCCTCCTGCCGGTGGTTCTTTCCAGGCTTTTCTCACTCTGCACACTATACTCACACATCTCTGTGCACATGTACAAGTATTTCTAAGCAGTGGATTCCTAAAAGCAGGAAGAGTATGAGCGCGCAGATCAGAAATGTTGCTGGGCACCCAAATTTCCCTCCAGAAAGACTTAATATTACAGCGCCATGTACAAGAGCCACCCCCCTCTGCCTTTCCAGCACTAGATGCAACCAGCCTGGTAATCTTTGGTAACCCGACGGGCAAAAATACTCTACCCTTTGCATTTTCCCCATGCTGATGAGGTCAAGCGTCTTTCCACAAGTTCACAGATCTTTGGTATTTCTCTTCATCACAGCCTTTGTGTTTAGTCTCTCTCTTCCCAAAGTTACCTTTCGTCTTTCATCGAATTAGCTAGAACTTCCACGAAATGTTGAAAAAGGCAGGAAGAGCAGCCTTGCTTATTTTGTTTCTGACTTTAATTGGAATAACAGTGGCATTTTAGGTTTTGTGACTCAGGGTATTGATCCATCCAGCTGTCTAACCCATAATAAGCAAGTATCCTCTAATCAATATTTCTTCCCTTTGACCATAACCTTTTCTTCTCAAAGCTATGTATAGATATTATCTTCTGGAAATTTAGTACTGCACAGGAGATGCCCAAGACTGGTATGATTTTCCATACTTTCTAGGCAACCTGTTTGTTTTTCCTCCTTGGATGTTGCTAGGATTTTCTTCATCCTTGAGAATGTAGCTCTTCATCAGGATGTCCTGAGGCACTGGACTCTTGTCCTCTGATTGGCAGATTCAAACCTGTCTTCCACTCAGGGTGATTTTCTTCACTTGTATCTCTTATTATGGTCTGTTTCATTGCTCAGGTGTCTTTTTCAGAAAGAGCTGTTATCCACAGGTAAACACTCAGCTTTGGGCCGGGCGCAGTGGCTCACGCCTGTAATCCCAGCACTCTGGGTGGCCAAGGTAGGAGGATCACTTGAGCTCAGGAGTTCGAGACCAGCCTGAGCAAGAGCGAGACCCCGTCTCTACTAAAAATAGAAAAAAACAGCCGAGTGTTGTGGCGCATGCCTGTAGTCCCAGCTCCTCGGGAGGTCGAGGCCGGAGGATCGCTTGAGCCCAGGAGTTTGAGGTTGCTGTGAGCTCTGATCACGCCACTGCACTCCAACCAGCGCAACATAGTGAGACTCTCTCTCAAAAAAAAAAAAAAAAAATTCGTATTTCTCCATCTCTCTCCTCTTCCTGCGTGTAATACTGGTTCTTTCCCTTCTCATTCTACAGGTTTCTCACGTGTCTCTCATTCACTGAACCCGTTTTCTTCTTCATTCGCTCTGAACGTTGTCCTCTCTAATTTTCTGTTCTAATGTGGCATTTTCATCTCGGTCTGCGGCTTTATCTCATTCTTCATTACTCGTTCCATTGAATCCATCTTCTCCTGAATTTTCACTCGCGATGAAAAGCAGGTGCTGCCCTAAGTCTGCTTGTTTCCTCCGCGCCGGGACGGTCGTGTTCGCTCGTCTTTGTAACGTATCTTCTCTAAAGCCCCCTGTTGGCTTTTCTGCTTATTAGTCTGTGAACAAGGCAAGGTCTTATCAGCCCTGCTGTTTTCCAGACAGGAATGTGGTTGGACTCTGCGTGGGTCCGTCTCTCACCTGGACGCCCTGGAGCGGTTCCCTCTGCACGGGCTAGACCTGGGGCTGGGGGTGAAGGGTCATATTGGAGCTCAGTGATCCAGTTGTCAGCAGTGATTCCTTGCTTGTGTGTCCTCATAGTATTTCCTGGGTGGTTTTGGCCCCTTTCTTAGAGCTGCCTCGTTGGAGACAGGACCTCAGGGTGTTCAGTGGGGACGTGTGTCTGGGGGAACCTCTGCTTCCCACAGGCTTTCTGTTCTGTGACCGTCCTTCCTCCGCTGCTCCCTCACAGGTGTCTTCCTGGCAGTAGAGCTCCCTGTCTGGCTGGGCCCCTGGCTCCACCATCTCCTTGCTTGGCCAGGGGTGGCAGGGGTCCACGGCATGGGGCCACTTCCTCAGGAGGAGTCAGACTCCAGGGCTCCCCCACCAGTTTTGTGATGCTTGGTCATTTCCTGTGGGTTCCAGTGAGAAGGAGGTGATGGGAGGGGGATGCTTTCCCAGAGTTCGGTGGGAATTTGAGGGTTAGATTTTTCACAGAGACGGGGGTACAGAATCTAGAAGCCCTTCTCTCCCCCTGTTCTGCCCTGGGAAGGGCTGAGCAGATGCCACGCAGAAGCAGCATTGCCACACTGGGCCAGAGTCAGCGCCCAGAGAAACCCCGAGTGCAGGGCGGGTGGCAGGAGACCCTGCCTGAGCGATCCTGGGTGTGGGGGTGAGCCCTGCAGAGGCAGGTAGCCTGGAATCCAGCTCTGTCACCTGCTGCTGAGTGGCCTGGAGTGAGTAACCTGCCCCTGCTGGCTCATCCGTAGACCCACATCCTGCACACAACATAGACAGTGGGCGTGGGATTCACAGAAGCTGTGTGTCTGTCCCCAGTTGTCGGCATCAACCAGAGCCCTCACTTGGCACCCCCCAGCACACTCTGCAGGCGTCTGGTCTGCTTCCCTGAGCACATGGAAGCTGTGAGGGACATTCTGCCTTCTGGGAACACCCCCTTGGTGAAGGGACCACTGCCACCCCAGCCACCAAGCCCAAGCCAGCAGGTCCCTTCGCCCTCTGGCTTCCCACTGAGTTTGGCAGATCGGAGGCCAAGTGGGGTCAGGAGGAGAGAGGCGGCGGGTTGTCGGGGTTGGGTTCCCCCAGCTCCGCGCTCCTGCCTCTCCAGGCCAGGGGTGAGCAGCCTCTCCCCGATCCCCCAGGGCATCCCAGCTTTGGACCACGCCCTGCCATGCAGTGTCATCGTCACACACTTCCTGCCGGGCCCCCCTAGAGACACCATCCTGGATCCTCCTTTCTTCTGGTGACACTGAACTGTCCCCATACTTGGGCTGGTGGCCCCCCTTGCTAGTCAGCCCGACCGCTCCCTACTCACTGTCTTCGATGACCCCCGGGTTGTCTTCCGGGATGACTGTGGCAGCCTGAGGCTGGTCCGTCTCTACTTTCAGCCCCTTTCCACCCCCTCTGCAGCCCCGAAGGTAAAGTCCGTCTAGCGCCAAAGTCGGGGCCTGTCCCCATGCACGCTGAGTTCCGGGGGCCGGTGCTCAGAGTGCTTCAGGGGCTCCTAACCATTCCCACCTCGCACGGGCCCCTCCCCACCCCCACTCGCACACGCCTGCAGTGCCTGGGACCCCTGAGCTGCTGAGGGGGCTCCACACCCACCGGACCCGCTCTGCCCTCTTCGCCCAACAAGCCTCATCTCCCCCGAAGTCACCCACTGTCCTCAGCTTCTCCTGTAACTTGTACCGCGCCGTGATGGCCAAGGTTTCTGAAGCCTGCTGCTCCCCACATCACCTGGGCGATGTACAAAATGCAGACTCCAGGCCCTGCCGGCCAGTCAGTGGGACTGTGTTTCCCCAGAGCTCCCGCGTGCTGGGATCGTCATCATGCTTTTGTCTGCTTTCTGATGAGGCCCTCGCACCTCAGCTGCCGAATTCAGCCGTCTTCCTCATCCGTGGCAGGTGGGAGCTCAGTAAACAAGAACACGAGTGACATGGTGAAGTGACATGTGTGTGATTGATCCCCACTACTGCGGTTCATTTAGTAAAATGTGTGGAAAGATTCAAACGGCTGCTCCGTTCGATGGCTCCATGGTCACCTGTGTGTCTTTTCAGTGCTTCACAATATTGCTCTCGTTGGCAGGCTTCACCCCGGAGCCCGACATGAACGGGTATGCGGAGTTCCCCTCCAGACCCGCCGACCCCACCAGGGGGCCCACAGAGCCCCAGCCCGGCCAGGCCCCGCTCCAGGACGACGTGGACATGAGCAGCGGCTCCAGCGGAAATGAGGCCAATGAGAACTGCTCCACCGGGCGGGACTCGCGGGGCAGCGACTGTGACGACGGTGGGAAGGAGCTGGGGATGCTGGTGGAGCCGCCGGCTGCCCACCAGAGGTCAGTGCCCCTCCGGCTGGGCTGAGGCTGGACAGGCTTTTGGTGTCTCAGTACATCTCCTTTCCCTTGTGATTTGATTGCTTTTGCAATCTTTAAATTGGGATTACCAAATTGTTCAAAATTTTTGAAAATCTTATTAATGTAGAATAACTAAAATTTAGTTAGGGCGGTTTATGGAAAATGAACTTGCTCCTTTGATCTTGTGTTTCCATCTCCCAATACTTAGTTTTCCTGTTATCTGAAGGTGTTATGTTCCATTTTTATCTTACCCTTGTATTTTTAAAAAATTATCTTGCTATATGGTATTATCTAGCCGGTTATCACCGGTGGGATGGGGGGAGGAAGTGGATGGAGCGTACGATTGCCTAAATTTTGCTTTTATTCCTCGTTCATGCAGTGCAAATGCCTTCAGCCTGATGATGGCCAAGTCTGAACACAACCCATCCACAAGTGGTTGCAGGTAAGGCCAGGGAGTCCCTTAGTGGCTTCAGAGACCTTTTATCGGAGGTTAGTTTTTTGGGAGTGACGTGACTTTTTGTGGTCTGCGTGGCCATGTTGGTGTGACCTGGCCGCATCCCGGCCTCTCAGACTCTGACCATGTCCCTGCGGCTATTGAGGGCCCCAGTGTTGCAGCAGAACCGGTAAAGCTCCTCCCAGCCCTACTCTAAGCAGACCTCGCCTGAGTCTTGGGCATATTCATCTGGAACATTCCTCACCCTTTTGAGGGTATTTGTAACAAATTTATCCTTATGTCCATATTTTCCTGTCACCTCCGGAGCAAAGTCCAGCTCCTAGTCTTGGGCATGTGGGCGCTTTGCCGTCACCGCAGAAACCAGATCCCGTCATTCCTCCGGGGCCCTTTGCTCTGATGGTCCATCTCCACCGGCTGGTGCCCCATGTCCTGCCTGCCGGCCATCTCTGTGTCCTTACATTTGAGGACCCTTCTCAGAAACCCCCCTTCCTCTCTTCTGTGCTCATGGTTCACATTTATGTCCCAGGAATTCACTTGCTGTCCTCTGTAATCCCATCACTCAGGCCTTTTCTGCCTGGGACAGGGAAGGAAAGCGCGGCTCAGTAGCACAACCCCGCCAGACCATGGGTCAACCAGCAGCTCTTCCTCGGGGGAAAAGAACCCAGTTGGAGGGACTTCTTCTGCATTCACTGGGGTTAGAGCCATGATTCTTAACTGGGGACAGTTTATGTCCTGGCAGGAGACATCTGGCAATGTCTGCAGACATTCCTGGTTGCCACAACTGGCGAAGGTGCTGCTGACCTACAGTGGGTGGGGCCTGGTATGTGGCCAAACATTTCGCAGAGCCCTGCAAAGAACTACCCAGACCAAAATGTCTAGTGAGCCCTGAGGTTGAGAAAATGGGATGCTGACATTTCATCGCTTCTTTCTCGAATCTGCAGTAGTGACCAGTCTGCCAAAGCAGACGCACACAAGGAGCTGATACAAACACTGAAGGAGCTGAAGGTCCACCTCCCTGCAGACAAGAAGGCCACAGGGAAGGCCAGCACGCTGGCAACCCTGAAGTATGCCCTGAAGAGCGTGAAGCAAGTGAAAGGTACGTCTGCCCCATACATTGGCTCCAAATCTGCAGAAATTGCTTTAAATGCCCCTAAACTACAGCTTGGATTGTGTTGACTTTCTAAAACTCATTCCTGAAATAGCAGAAGGAAATGATAAAAATCTGACAAAGCTGCCATTGATTGGGAACCTCAACACGTTGGAAGTATTCTGTTTAAAGGAAAAACAAACTTCTTGTGCTCTGGGCTGGGTCAGGTCATGATCAGGGGAGTCCAGCATCATCTGGGCTCTGGCAAGAGCACTGGTGTTTGGGACGATAACCCCGAGTCCGGGAAGGTTATCACACACTGCTCCTAACCCGTGACAGCGGCCTGATGCCATGAGCAGCTCAGAATGGAATTAAAGCAAAACATCCCTCAGCATTTAGCTGGGGACTTGTCCTACCTTTAAAATATAATGTCAAGAGATACAAGAGGGAAGGAATTGTCAGATCTTATCCTTAAAGGATCATTACTTTAGAGCTTCTTGGTTCAAGACCTCGGGCAGTTCATTTCTTGTTTATGTAGAAAGGCGTGAATTTCTGTCCTGGTGGTCATTTCAGCCAGGAAAGAAGGAGACAGGTAAAACGCCACCTTCCACCACACACGGGCAGTAACGGGGTCTCCAAATTTTATTAATAGATCCTGCTTCCATTCGTGTATATATTTGGATTTTATTGTTAGATGGCAGAATATGAAAGAACTTTTAGAACTGGTCACTCGTGTATGAGACTAAGGCTTTTATGTGAGAATACACATGCCGAACTCTTCAAAGGTACAGTGCAGGAATCTGTGAACAAACACTGCAAGTTCCAGAAATATTCACATCCACAAGCTCAGATGCTTTACTGCTCAGTAAACTGCCAAGCCCCGTAAGTGTCTCCCAGTAGAAGTTCGTCCTCCAGCTGCTGCCGGGCCTGGCTCTCCCATCGGGAGGTGCCCTGTCTCCTGGGCTCAGGGAGTTGCGGGTGCTTCTGTCTCTAGGAAGGGCAGGAGTGCCCTTCTGTGGGATCGGCTGGGCACCATCTTGTGGACCCAGAGCCTGGTTTCCTACAGCCGGTCCCTAGAGTTGAGGGCCGAGAGCCCTGCACTGGGGTCATCCAGGATGGTTTAGCTATAGACGTTAGCCACAAAGGTCCGAGAAACCCTGCCTTTAGTCCACGATCTTCAGGAGCATTCCGTTTCCTCCAGTGTTTCAGAGAAAACAGCAGAAATCTTGGAGGTGGCATCCACGTCTGCATTCCTGACCTTACAGCACTGTGGGCTTAGGTGCGTCCTTTTTCTTTACTGTGGAAACCACCAGCTCCTGAGCCGTGTGGTCCGCTGTGAGGATCAGTCGGTGTCAGCCGGGGCGGGGGAGGTAGGTGCCCTACAGAGCAGCTGCACCCCCCTGCCCAGTGGAAGTGTGAGCGCCACCCCCCGCCCACTCTGCAAATGAGTGCCCTGTCCTTGCATTGCTCAAGCGCCCCGCAGTGCTGGAGGGTCCTGCACATTGAAAACATGCGTAAAAAGAAAAATCCCAAAGGCTGAGATGGAGGTAGCTTTGCTCTGTTATCATCAGTCACTGCCTCAAGGCACAGTGTGCAGTCAGGGCAGGCTCGCCGTGGATAATTGCGGGTATAAACCCATGTTTCACACAGTCTTTATGTTTTTTAATGTTTGGGCAACTTTTCATTGCTAGAGAGCAGGTCATCAGCACTCTGGGGCCCCCTGAGCCAGGGGTAGAACAGCCGCCGCTCTGCAGTGCGCTGGCTGGTGCCGGGTTTTGGGGGGTCCTTTTCCACCCCAGTTTCTCTGCAGGCTCCTCCCTAAGCCCACTGTCCATTGCTGAGGGTCCTTGTAGTCAGAGCAGAGTGTCGCTGCAGCTGGTCAGCGTTGGTCCAGCCCAGAGGTGCCCAGTGGGAATCTGGTGCCTGCAGGGTGTGCACCTCGCCGTGGAGGGCGCGGTGCTGGGGAGTGCGCCTGCGGGGGCACCCCGTTCTGGAAGGAGGGGCTGGGGGAAGATCGTTGCAGCTCATCGGCTGCTCCGCCTTCTAGTGATTGTATCTGTGTAGGTTGTTTCATTCTTGGCATGCACAGTAACTTCAGAGCCTGAAAATGCTACCAAATGGAGACATTCTCTGTGCTTTCCAGCAGTTTATGTCTTGATTGGAGAGCATACTGAGAAATTTACCCATTTTTGAAGTTTCTGAAGGTGGGGAATCGAAGGCAGATGAGACACAGCTGCAGGTCCAAAGGTCTCCCCACCACGTGGCAGGAGGCACACGCTTGGTGGGAGCCCGGGTTGGACTCTGGAATGCCGCTCCGGTTCCATCCATCTCAGGGCCTGTTGGGCTCTGAGGGCGGGTGGCAGCCTGGAGCCGGCTTGTTTGCTCCCTTCTAGGGTGGGGGTTGCTGCAGCCTGTGAACTACAACACCCAGAGACAGGCTTGGTCACCCCCCAAATCCTGCCACAGGCGCCCAGGACAACGTGAGGACTCAGAGCAAGTGGCCTTGTCTTCATTTTCTATTCCAAACGCTTTCTTTCAGATGTCATTTCTTGTGCTATTTGTTTAAGCAGCCGGTCTGCCTGGATGGGAGTGTCTGATAGGGTCCCCCAAGGAGTCAGATGCAGGGGCTGCCAGCCGAGGTCCTGCGTGGACACACTGATGTTGCATCGTAGTTAAAGACCCTCCTGGAGAAGGTCGAGGTTAGGCAGGCTCTGTGGCCATGTTATTTAAAATAATGTACTTATCATTTTTAAAAATTCTGTAATCATCCCAACACAGACTTCCAAGTTTAAAAAAAAAGAAAAAACATTCTATAATCAAAGGCCACCTGATTTTCAGGGAAAAAAATCCAGATTTCTGTTTGTGAGTTTGTCTTGCCTTCACATTTCTGTGTGCTCTGTGTCCCAGGAGCATAGTGTCTATGTTCCACTTTCCATTTGAGAAAGGACAACCCCCGGCACATGAGAGTTAGCGACAGTTTCCATTCACTTCCCTGGGGTCTGCCATGGGCGTGAACATGGTTTCTCCTGCAGCTAATGAAGAATATTACCAGCTGCTGATGTCCAGCGAGAGCCACCCCTGCGGACCGGACGTGCCCTCCTACACCGTGGAGGAGATAGAGAGTGTGACCTCCGAGTACATCGGCAAGAATGTGGTAAGCGTCCCTTTCACACGGCGCGAGCTCTTCACCCAGGCGAGCTAGCTGGGCTGCTGCGGCCAGTGGCTTTACAGCAGGAGCTGCGGATTCAGGAGAGGGGTTCGCACCTTTAATGAGAAAAAACATGAAGTCAGTGATTCTGGAAGTAGCAGTCACGTTCTGGACTGCTGCCTCTCCTGCGAGACTGTCCTCCCGTCCCTGGCCAACTGCACCCTACAGCTCACGGGTGCAGGAGCAAGCCCAGTGCAACCGAGCTAGGGGATCCAGGTGTCATGTCCTCAGCGAGAGGGCACAGACCTGGTGACAGTCAGCTCACGTGTCCCGGGATTCGTGGTCCTGAGGGGAGCTAGGATTTGAGACTCCAAAACCCTGTGTGTTTTTAAGTACCCCATAAAGGTGGGCCCCTTGAAGGGGATACGGGCCACACATACACACACCCCCAGCACCCCAAGTTCTCAGTCAGTGAGAACAGAGGTAAGGGCCGGGTGGGGACTAGTATGTGCTAGGATCATGGTGAAGCTGGCCAGAGAGTGGGGCTCCCTAATCCTTCTCCTTCCTCCAGCCGAAGCCCCAGGCAGCCCCCAGCCCTTAGCCCAGAGGGCCAGCGGCAGGGTGGGGGCCTGCGGTGGGTTGTAGGGGCCTGGCCAGAGGCCTGCTGTTCCCCAGGCAGCCCCAGAGCCCTGGGAGAGGCAGGGTGGGCAGAGGTTGCTGTGACAGGCCAGGCGAGCAGAGGGTCTCCCTGTCCCACCTCCCGGTCACTCCAGCCTGGACACCGTGTTCAAGACAGCGGGGTGAGTGGCACCTGCCAGAGAGTGGGGATGCCTGGGGTTCTTCTGGCACAGGAACCCTGGTGTGTTTCAGATAATATCATGGCGGACCCCAATATACGTAACAGGAAGGTGCAGCTGGTCTGGCCGGGCTGACCGAGGGGCCCAGGGCCCCCAGGCCCTTCCCATGGCCAGCTCCCTGCAGCCAGCCTGCCTGCCAGCCCCGCCGGACCGCCGTCCCTGGAGTCCTGTTCTTCCTTCCCAGGACATGTTTGCCGTGGCTGTGTCCCTGGTGACCGGGAAAATGCTGTACGTCTCTGACCAAGTCACGTCCATATTTCGCTGTAAGAGAGACACCTTCAGCGACGCCAAGTTCGTGGAGTTCCTGGCGCCTCACGACGTCAGCGTGTTCCACAGCTTCACCACGCCCTGCAAGCTGCCCCCGTGGGGCGTGTGCGGCAGAGCAGGTGAGGCCCCTGCGGCAGCGCCTCGTCCTCGCCGGGGTGGGCTGGGCACTTGTGGTGGGGCGAGGCGAGCCGGGCCCAGCCCAGGCGAGGTGCCACCGCCCGTCTGTCAGAGGTGAAAGGTAAGCAGTTGTTCCTCTCTTCAGAATAAGTTCAGAGAAAAAAGTAAAGTCTGTTCATAAGCTTCAGAGAGGGAAAAGCGTTTCAGAAGATTTCAAGAAATGTTAGACATTTTAGAAATGAAGTCGTTCTGAAGCTTTGGAATCTCGGCCTGGCTGCGTGGCGTGTGGGGGCCGGAGGCTCCCTTTACGCGGGTACCCCTCTGGGGGCTCGCCACCCTGAGCTGGGGGCTCCCACAGGTGTGCGTACCCCCACCGTTGGCCCTTGCGGTCTGCAGGGGGGCGGGGGAGGATACCGCCATCGCGTACCCCGCGGGCTTGACGGCCGCAGGCTCTGCTGCGGGCAGCGGGACGTGCGTGCAGTTTGGTTACGGTGGCTCAGAAAGAGGAGCGCTTGGGTTCAGATGTAGTCCGCCTGCCTTCCCGCAAAGTGACGTCTGGTCGGACCTTCGCAGTTTGCAGGGCAAGGTGTGAGGATCGGGTCAGGGCTGGGCCACTGCGTGGGAGGGAAATGGCGTCAGCAGCTGGCCCCGTCTCCCAGCGTGGAGCCAACCAAACTTTCGTCTGAATAAACAAGGACCAGGTGGATTCTCAGAGGCCTTTCCAAGGCGGTAATTTTATATCATCGTCTGTAACTAGTAATTTCTCCTCATTTCTCTTGAGTAAATTTTACATGAAAAAATCAAGGTCCAAGATTTTTTTTTAAAAATTTTCTTTTTAACACATTTTTTTAAACTACTGTGGAAAGACCCATTCCCTCATTTTTTTATGAGGTTGCTCAATTGATTTCATGTTTTTACTAGACATTTTAAATTTTGAAGTAAATTAATATTTTACCAAAGTATTGATGTAAATTTGAAATGCCCTGAATTGTTTCTGTTAGAACTGAATATCCCTAAAATACGTAGCTTGAAATGTTTAGGGCATATTACAAAATACACGTAAATATTCCGGCAGTGTGAGTTCCAGCGTCCAGTGTTGGTGTGCGGATAGCAGCGTTACACACCAGGGCAAAAATGTAAGACTCCTGCTGCAAAATTTCAGCACTGTGTAATTTGGTATGTGCCACACTTTGAAACATATTTAATCTTCATCAGAAAGGCGATGAAAATTTCTAACCTAAAGGACACGCTTGGTGCCTGGGCGCGTTTGCAGCTTTGCACCTTGGCTCTTCATTCCATTGCTTCTCTTTAGCACGTGAGCAGTAAAGAACACTGTTTGTATTTGGTTGTTTTTAATTGGTTGAGTGACTTCAGGCTTTCTCTTTTAGATTCTTTTGCTCGAGAATGCATGGAGGAAAAATCTTTCTTTTGCCGTGTCAGGTAAGCCCAGTTCCCAGTTTTCCTAAATTAGAAAACAGCACGTTGGGCATGAGCAGTGGCTCACAACTGTAACCCCAGCACTTTGGGAGGCTGAGACAGGAGGATTGCTTGAGGCCAGGAGTTGGAGACCAGCCTGGGCAACATAGCAAGACCCCATCTCTGCAAAAAATTAAAAAATTCATCATGCATGGTGGCACACACCCATACACTTGAGCCCAGGAGCTCCAGACTGCAGTGAGCTAGGCCCGTTCCACGATACTCCAGCCTGGGAGACAGAGCAAGACCCTATCTCAAAAAAAAAAAGAAAAGAAAACAGCACAAGCATTTCACCCCCAGCACCTGCTGTAAGGTTTAGGAGGTACATGCATGCTCCCCCATCCTCACTGTGCTTGAGGCTGAGGGGCCTGAGCCCTGCCTGCTCCCCAGCCTTCAGGGGCAGAGACTCTGCAACATGGACACGGCACACGTGTTCCTGAAAAGTCTATACGAAAGCACATTTGAGTAAGTTATGTTTTAAATGTGCAAAGGTGCTAAGAGTATGACCAGTGGAGTGCCTTAGCCTGCTCATGGGAAATGTTGGCCGGAGGACCCCGCACTTGCCATCTGTCACCCCGGAAGGCATGTTTCCCAAGGTCCTCGGGGACTCGGAAAGCACATGCATCCTTTGGTTTGCACATGCATTTTTCTGGGGAAGTCCCACGGCTTTCTCAACAGGCTCTTGGTCCGAAACTGAGTGACTGAGTGTCCAGTTGTGCTGTCAGGAGTCCCCAGGCCAGACCCTGGGGCCCTCGGGAGTGGAGACCTAGGTCCCCATGGTGGAAGAATCATTCCTTTCCTGTCCACTTAGCCCTGCTCAAATGCAAAGTGCTCTAGAGAAGGGCTGGGAAGACACCCCACCAGTCAGGGTGTCGGCCCTTTGATTTGTCCTTCAGTGTGACAGGACTGAGAGGAGGGGCTGAGAGAGCAGGTGGCGGGCCCAGTTTCTTAGGTGGGCAGAGGTGCCTGCCGGCTCCAGCATGGCCTGGGTCCCCATGTGAGGATGTTGCTAGCAAACAGAGGACTGCTCCTGTGTGGCAGTTCCAAACCTCCAGTGTTGCTCTTCTCTGCAGCGTTGGGAAGAACCACGAGAATGAGATTCGCTACCACCCGTTCCGCATGACGCCTTATCTGGCCAAGGTGCGGGACGGGCAAGGCGCAGAGAGCCAGCTCTGCTGCCTCCTGCTGGCAGAGAGAGTGCACTCTGGCTATGAAGGTAACAGCCACGCCCTCAGTAACTCCCCCGGTGCAAACCTAAGGTCTGCGAGACTGACCCCTGCCCCAGTTCTCCAGCCTTGGCCTCTCCCCCATCCTTGGACAGAGTCTCCATCGTTCTTGAGACTCGACACACACCTCCTTTGTCTTCCGGGCCTCCCGGTGGAAGTTCGGGGTGCAGCATGTCTCGCCCTGTCTAGACCATTGCTGTGACCCCTTCTCCCTCTCGCCTTTCGTCCACAAGTGAGAACAGCTGCCCCGTCCCTCCCGTCCTTGTCCCCCCGACCAATGCCTCAGCCTCTTGGGTCCCTCTGAAGGGCAGCGACACCACTGCCTGCTCCAGAACCCTAAACAGTCCCTCACCCCCCAGAAAATAAAGTGCCAGGCACTCCTTCCTCCCTGCCTTGGCCCATCCTAACCTCTCCCTGAGCTTCCCTTCCTCCCAGACACGCGCTGGCTTCTCCAGTCAGCTAACTTGCTGCCGTGCCTGCGTACCCCGCGTGTTCTCCACCCGCCGTCTTTGCTCCCCCATCTCCTCTGCCCGGCACTGTCCCCCGGTCTCGCCTGTAGCAGCCCAGTCCCTGTGCTGCTCATCTCTCCTGCTCCCCCTAGCTCCTTGGGGTACCCCAGCCTCCGAAACTAAATCTGGGTGCTTCCTTTAAAACCCGAAGGACCCAAGGTGCTGTGCCACCTCGATCATATCCTTCTCGTAATCCCTCTCAAGAGACTGCTTTGTGACACCTCAGTCCTTGCACCAGCCACCAGCCAGTAACCGTGGGCACTACTGAGCGAGTCACATGATTTCAAAATTCTGTGACAGCAGGTGCCGCCTGCAACTGCCTAGCCACAAGAATGCAGTTCAGCCCACGCTCCCTGATACTGTGATCTTCTCTCAGTAGTTAACAATGGCTTTTTTTAAAAAAGCACTTCCTAGAAGTGATGAAATGTTTTAAGTATGTGACTTTGTTTAAAATGTTTGATGTGTCCCTGCGTATGGAATGTTCCCCTCCAAATATCCAAAGAGGATTTAGAGAAGGCCCTTAGTGTTCAACAAGTTACTCCCCCAAATTGTCAGTCTCCTTCAAGAATGAAAAATTTTGGAATTTTCAATGTTTTATCCATGAATTTGGTAGTTGAAAAAAATTTTGGATATGTGACTTCCTTTATGCAAACTTACCTTTGCCCACCTTAGAAACTGTGAAGTTCTCCAACACAATGAAATTTACTGAGGATTTTGAATCCAAGTATATGATTCATTTTCTAAAAATGATTTGTTCAGATCGTTCTTGTTTCATCTTAGAAATCACGAAGATGGCCTTCCAGCATGATTTTGCTAAGAGAGGTCTGCATATGAGGCATGTGGTTCTGCTAACGTGTAATTCCTGGTTTACTAAACTAAAACTAGTCCACAAAGAAGTCGAGACGGCAGGCTGGTGGTTACCAGCGTAGGGTCCGGCTGCTCTCCGTGTGGTGTTCAAAGTCCACATTTTAATTTTTTACATTTTTCTTTAGCTACTCATTACTCTGAATCTACATGGTGTTTTCTAGTAGTTTTAATATAATGACATTAAATATGTATTTCTTACAATCAGGAATGTGTGAAACATTCTGTTCTTTCAGCCCCTAGAATTCCTCCTGAAAAGAGAATTTTCACAACCACCCACACACCGAATTGTTTGTTCCAGGACATAGACGAAAGGTAGGTGGTGTCGGCCTGTCCCCTCCACCTGTGCTGCTTCTGCTGTTGCCTGTCTTGGAGTCAGTATTTCAGTCATCCTGTCATTGGATTCCTTCACAAGACATTTGGTGTTTTATCATCATCTTGGTAGTTACTTAGTAAGAACTAAGTAAAGCTCAAGGAATTTACATGTTTTTGATGTGAAAGCTATTTAGCTAAGCCAAGGATGCATGTTGGTTTTATAATTACACAATGGACAAAAACGTTTAAGTATATATAGGCAATGAAATAATCATGGAGTTATGCTAGAAACTTCGTAAGATACAATCCCAGTGTAATTGGGGCCTTTAGGGGAGGTGGCGATTGTTCTAACTGAGCCTGTCTTTATTATCCTGTTTAAAGTGGTTTTGAGTAGATGACGGGACAAGCGGGGACAGTGCGCTTAGTGCCAGAGTTAGGACTGAAGCTCGCGGTGCCATTGGCAGGATCCCAGCAGAAGCTCATCTTCCAGCCTGCGTGCTGGAGGCTGCTGCGGGCACTGGGTCCTCTCCGTACTTCCGCTCAGAGCCCGGCTCGGGCCCCTCTCCCTGGGTCTCCCGCCCTGGGCGTTGCAGTGGGTGTGAATGACCCTGCTCAGACTCAGGAGCACTGGGTTCTGCGTGCCGCCCCGGCTGACAGACGTGCTTCCTCCGGCCCCTCTGCTGAGTCGTGAAGACACGGAGAGCGCTGTGGGCTACGGGCAGTAGGTCGGGGGAGCTGTCCTAGAAGACACCACAGGGAGTGGACCGAGAAGCTCCAGTGTGCTGGGCCTCCTGGAATGGACCAGATTGCCTAGAAGCTGTGGAGGATCAGGTCCTCCCCACTGTCCACACCTGGCCCAGGGACACAAGGCCCCCACCCCGGGAGTCAGGCCATGCAGCTTCCTGGGGAAATGCTGCTCTGTGAGCAGACAGGAGTTTGTCACCTCCAGGTTGCTCAGGTGTGTTCTCCAGACCACCTGCGGCAGAATCACCAGAGAGACAGTTTCAAGATGCAGGTTCCTGGGCCCCACCCTGCCCTGCCCACCCAGTATCTTGGAGGGGGCATCTGGGAGCTGCATTTATAAAGCAACCCCAGGAGATTTTTATTCCTCCAAAGGTCTAAGAACTGTCTGCAAACCCCTGAGGTGTCCAGCTCAGTCTCTGCAGGGAGGCTGGGGGGCAGGTGCACGTGGCACTTTCCTTAGGGAAGCCCCAGTGCCGGCCAGGGGTCCTCCCCTCCTCCCCGTCCCTCTCTCTTCTCCCTCCTCTTCCTCCTTTCTGTCCTTCTCCTCCTCCTCTGGCCGAGCCTTGGTGGGGAGGGTGCCAGGAACATTCTGTACCTCCTGTCCGAAGGAAAACATGAAGCCTGGAGAGAGAGTGCCTCAGACAAGAAGGAGAAAATCAAAGAATAATGCCGGGCCGGTGAGAAAGTTCTGTGCCGCACGGAGCAGGGAAGCTTTAACATAAAGACTCAAGGGAGAGTGTCCTCCCACAGGAGCAGAAGAGTTTGAGAAACCTCCGTTTGGGTGCGAGGAGGAGGCCGTCCGCTGGGGCCGCAGAGTGCGCTGCAGAAGCTCAGCTCCAGCCTGAGGGGGCAGCGAGGGCACGGGGGCAGAAAGCACAGTGGCAGCTCCGCAGGAAGGCGGCGGGCAAAGGGCAGGGGCCCAGCCAGCCACGGCGACTCCTGGAACAGCCACAGCAAGCTGAGTAGACACGGTGGCCAAAGCGATAAGAGAAGGAAAATGCCCTCAGCTGGAGAAGATGTGCAGAAAGGGTGTTCCAGGGCCTGGGCAAAGCTTGTCCAACAGAAATCCATGCCAGGCCGCACGTGACCACACTACTGAATGACATAAAGAAGAAAAAGATCTTAGGAGAAGAAAAACAAAAACATTATCATGATGGATTCTTTCAGGAGATGACACAAAGCTGCAGCACTCAGGCCCTAACGAACGGAGCCTCGCGGAGCCTCGCTGGGTCCCGGACTCACGGGGACACTGGAATCTGCATTTGCTAATGAGTTGGAAGGCCAGCTGGTCTTTAGCCCAACTCCCAAATTTTGACCTCTGGGGAACTCGGGGTCTGCTCCTTTTCCCAGCGAACGAGATGGTTCTCAGAGACGGCCTCTCCCGGTTTGGAGGCGGCATCCTAGCGTGTGTCTGCTTGCCTTCCAGGGCGGTGCCCCTCCTCGGCTACCTACCTCAGGACCTGATCGAGACCCCTGTGCTCCTGCAGCTTCACCCCAGTGACAGGCCCCTGATGCTGGCTGTCCACAAAAGGAGTAGGTCCCCTTCTCACGGAAACCCTCGGGCATTTGACGGAGCTAGTGTGCAGTTAGGGCTGCTTTCCAAGACAGGTCCAGGCCCTGGCCGGTCAGATCCACTCAGGATTGCGGGGGGGGGGGGGGTCACCCCTCCCGTCTGAGTCCCAG
>RJWJ010013141.1:0-40496 GCA_004363605.1 Indri indri
GGGACTGCAAACTAGTGCAACCTCTGTGGAAAGCCATATGGAGATACCTTAAAGAGATACAAGTAGAATTACCATTTGATCCAGCAATCCCATTACTGGGCATCTACCCCAAAGAACAAAAGTCGGATACGTTTTTGAAATTCATACTCCTTTCAATTTCAAAAGACTAACACATTGTGCATACTGCATATAGAGGGCTGAAGGGAAAAGTAGAGATATTCAGACAAAGGGGAAGAGAGACTATATAAATAGCCTCATGATGGGTAAAGTTAGGATTTGCCATCAAGTGATTTAAGAAGAAAAGCTTGGGGGCTCTCAGAGCTTTTTGCTTTTCAGCATTCTGAATGTGGGATTTTGGGCAGCGTTCTATCTTTGAACCCAGGAGCAAACCAGCACCAGCAGCATTGAAAAGTCACAGAATCCTGGAACAAGCTCAAAACATCTTGATTATATTAAATTTAGATTGTTGATATTTAAAGGGAAGAACTTATGAATATGCAGCTTTGAGTATTTAGTGCCTGGAACCTATGATTAAAGCAGCCAGCCTCAAAAAATGATTTCCTATGGGACGAAGCGCTGGGATGGCCACATCGCTCCCTGTGAGTGATTGCTAAACAAATGGTGTCGGGACAGTGGTTGGGACAGTGGTTAACCACGTGGAAATAAGTGAAGCTCATCTTTTGCCCCCTTCTTAACTGTAATACATTCCAGATGGATCAAGTCATGGACATTCTAAACAAAAATAAAGGAATGAATATTTTTCTAATACTACAGTGAGGAAGACTTTTCAAATGTAATGAAAGCCTTCAAAAGTCACAGAAATAAGATTTGTTAAATGATATAAATATCAAAAACTTCTTTAGGGTAAAAAAAAAAAATACTATAAAAGAGCCAAAAGTGGTAATAAATATTTGTAAGACATGCTGGATAAACATGCATTAAAAAGTGCTTTTACAAATCAATAAGGAAAAGACCATCCACCTAACCAAAAATGGGCAAATAAGCCACAGACAAAAAGACTTACAAATTCCTTTGAAACATGAAAAGAACCTCATTTTTAGTTTAGTAAGATTAAATGTGAAAAACAGTCAGCTGTCAAATTGCTAAGGATTAAACCATTTGGTAACTCTGTTTTTAGAAATTTACCCTAGAATTATGCTCACACAATTGAACGAAGATATAACACACAAGGATTTTTACTGCAGTGTTATTTTTCAATAGATTAAGAATTGGAAACAGTCTATGAATAATTGTCCTTCAGTGAAGATTGGTTAAATAAAATGCAGCCACAGGACAAAATATTCTACAGATGTCAAAGGAAATGAGATGAATCTACAGGTGCTGATGTGAGAAGGTGTCCACTGTGCCTCAATCATTAAAAATCCAGTTGCAGAACAGGGTGTGGAGTGTGATTACTCCTATGTGTCTGTTGATATAAGCATAGAAAATGTCTGCAATGCTGCAGACCACACTGGTAACAGTGGTTACCCCTGGTGAAGGCAAACACAGAGGGAAGGAGCGTTTTAGGCAATTTTATATATTGTTTGATTTATAATAAGATTGTATTCAATAATATACTTTTGAACGCTTAAAATCTGTGCACCCTTCTTGCAAGTCAAGGACAGTTTTGAGTCGGTCCTATTTTGGTAGACTTACAGCCGGGTGTAGACGGAGGTGAGTTTGAAGGGATAGTATTTCAATCTTATGCAAGAAGGCCTTGTTTGCAATGGATGCCTACAGTGCATTTGCAAGAATGCCTTCTTAAATCATCTTTTGTTGAGAATCTAAGCGACTTTGAGCCAATCCCCAAAGGGGGTCCCACACTGGGGATACTGGCCTCAGTCAAAAGGAACTTCATGGTGTTCAAATGTTCTTGCCTGAAGAGCATTCTTCCTTTTATGCCTCATAACACATTGAATACTATCCAGTGTGTCAGGGACCAGAAGGAGGCCGTGGACACTAACCGGGTCTGCAAGTACCCAGGAAGGTCAGAATGCAAGTCCAGTCCTGAGTGATGTCCCAGGACATCCTGCTTTATTGCCTTTTGTAGCCGTGCTGTACATACATAACATGCGGGTTCCAGTCAAGCCGCACTGTTCAGGCCCTCTTCCAGCAGCTTTTCCAACCGCCTAAGAGGACAGAATGTGCAAATTTGGAGCCAAAATCAGGATGACCAGAGAGAGGAAACATAAGTTCAGTTTTGTTCCTGATGGTGTGGGAAGAAAAGAGCTGGTGCGACCCTCCTAGTTCCAGGCTGTCCTCCCACAACCCCACATCTTTGCCACAAAAGACTCAGAACACACTTTAATCCAAAAGGCTGTTGGTTTCCCCATCAGCCAGGGCCTCAGGCGAAGAGAAACGGTGGGGTTGATGTGAGTGAAACCTGCTGGAAACCCAAGTCCCATGAAGAAACCAGCCCCTCTCCGCGTCCCAGGGAGCAAGGCCTGAGAGTGGCTAGCCAAAGGCCTGAGGGAAAAAGTTTGGGACTACGAGATTTTCATGTCGTCATCTCTCATTTTGCCTCTTTGCAGGGGAGGGAATGGGCAGGGAGAGCGGATTAAAATCGGATACATTTGAAGCGTTGGCACGCAAGTAAGGCGCGTAGGGTTTCCATCAGCAGCCAGTCTCAACTGTTCAAAAAATAATTAATGAATCAAAAGGGGATCTACGGTGAAAATAAAAGCCATGAAGCCTTTTATCCCTGGGATTTGCATCCCTAACCTCCTAGCAATCCATCTGATTTACAGTGGCATCTTCACGACTCCAAATTTGGAGCACTGATTTGGGAACTTTGCTTCAGTCTATTTCCACCGCTACCTCCTGACAAGGCACGGGGAAATGGATGCGGTATGTTTGGGGTCTTGCTAATCCAACAGTCATTTCTGAGATCCATACAAATGAAAAACATACCAATAAGACACGAAACCCTTAATTACTCTAATGTATGTACCAAGGCTCTCCTCCCAGCTCCTGCCCCCCTTTCTCCCTCCCCCACCCCCTTCCTTGACTCCTCTGGGCACACTCTAGCTGTAGCATCCAGCCCGTGGCAGTTCACTTAAACGGCTGCAGGAAATTTGTTTTACAAGGCTGGTTTTAACTGAACTACCTGCTGTGCGCCACATTGCTACTGTTTGTGAAATGAATGATGGGAAAGGCAAGTCTGTGATTTCATTTGTTCAGACCGATTACTCACACGTTGCACACGGTATCATTTGCTTGTCACTTAATGACTGACCAGCCTGCCTGCATCATTAGTGCTGCAGCGCAGTGAAAGGAAGACCTCGGCATAATGGGGAGCTGAAGGAAGCAGAGTGCTGTTTTACCTAAAAGAAATGGTGCGCAGAAATCCAGCACAGCTGCAGGTGTTCCGATGACAATGTGGGAAGCAGTTAGCTTCCAATTTAGCAGAAAATTAAGAGCGAAAAAACTATTATTTGTGAGAGAAGACACTCATGGCAGGCAATCATCCTCGCTCTGCATCCGCAAGATGAGCATTCAGCTGTCTTTGTCGTGACTTGAAACAATTGGTGTCTTGGGCTGCATTCAACACCAGATTGGTGCTTATTATCTGCAGTTTATTCTTTCTTGGGATATTTTGTTTTTTTTCCCCCCTCCCTATTTTATGGTTAATTTACTTGCTTGAATGTAAAGCCATTTAAGCTGAAAAGTCTGGATTGTGGCTGAGCATTGTGCCAGGGCTCTGAGCTGTATGATACAAGATAATTGGCAATTTTCAAATTCATAATCCGTTTTGTTTCACTCGCCTCCCCCTCCCTCCGTGTCCCTTCTGCTAGCTTCCCTACCCCGTTCTCTGGCATCATCTTCAAAACCGGTCACAGAGGGAAGGGGAAGGCACACAAATTCCTCCAGTCAAGCCCCCAAACTCCTGATACTTATCTTTGGGGAAATGAAAGGACAAAGTTCTGTGATGGGAACCTATCTGCCTCCAGGAAAGCAGTTACAAAACCAAAAACAGAAAAAAGAAAATTCCCGTGGAAAGATTTAATTCCATTTGGAACCAACACTCAAAAGTCATGTTGGTAGGATAAAAAAAGATTTTTACTTAATTTGAGGTTTTGGTTTGAGGCAGTCAAAAAAACCTTCTGACAGTCTATAAATCAACTGACAGTTTCCCATTTGGTGGTGGTCCAGTGGCTAGATCTAATGTAGCATATTAGATTCCTGTTAACTCTGTGCTATGTTAATCAAGGTGATGATAGGTAAAGAAGCCTAAATCTATGTCTGCTGGTACCATTTTCTGTTTTAAACAAGTCTAGACCGTTTACTCCTAATAGCGTAATCTCTTCTTGCTTCATTCTTTTCTGTTTTCCTGACATAACAATGTCATCAAAGTTCACTCATTTCAGTGAACTTATTCAAGTTATTATTTTTTTTTCTGAGACAGGGTTTCACTCTGTCACTCAGGCTGGAGTGCAGTGGCATCACCGTAGCTCACTACGGCCTCAAATTCCTAGGCTCAAATGATTCTCCGGCCTCAGTCTCCTGAGTAGCTGGGACTACAGGCACCACGCCCAGCTAATTTTTTAATTTTTTGTGGAGATGGGGGTCTCGCTATGTTGCCCAGGCTGGCCTCAAACTCCTGGGCACAAGTGATCCTCCCACTGAGGCCTCTTTAAGTGCTGGGATTACAGGCATGAGCCATCATGCATGGCCCTCCTTCAGATTTCTTTAGAGATGAAATAGCATGTTCCTGTTATTCTAGCCTACCCTGGATGCAGGATAATGGTTGTACCCTGTGTCCAGTTTCTCAGTGGAACTTGTACAGGTGATAACAGCAATATGTTAAGCAAACCAAGGAGCTGTCAACAATAATCTTGCTGCCTCAGCTAAACAGAACAGGCAGAAATTTTCTCTCATTAGGAAGGTGTACTTTTCAATAATATTTTTTATTCTTTCAAATGGCCAGACCCATTTTTTTCATGAACACAGGGGTGTCCTTGTTCACTTTTCTTCTACTTAGTGATTACAATGCATTAATTTTTCCATTCCGTCACTCTGATATTTCTATGGACACACCTGCTAAGCACATCAGTTAAAACTGTAAAACATGTTTCCCCACTTTGCAATAATTTTTCACTTGAATTGTAATGCTATTTTTCATGTATACTTGCGTAAATTCACAGAAAATACAAAAGAAATAGAATAGAAAGCACAAATGTGGCAACCAATCATGGATAAAACAAACAACAAATTAGTAGACTAAGGAGAAAAATGAGCAGAGTGGATGAAAGGTTTTCCACCCTCAGATCCTATTTTGTGTTTTGTGTTTATCTTTCATTACTCCGTCTTTCTACTTTCGCAGTCACTCCCCACTCAAATACTCAAATTCCCTTTCACCATAGCTGTGTTTATTTTTCAAAATGTTGGCAGGCTTCAATTTCCCATTTATGTGCCATTTTTTGCGGTATAACTTAGGTTTCCAAGTACTCCCCATCCCATGTGTGGTTTTCGTTTTACTACTTCCTTGCACAGATATTCTGTTGTCACCAGCTGGCCTGAGAAAACACTCAGCCACACTCTATTTTTGTGTCCACTCATAGTCACTCCGTCTTCTGCTCTGCCAATTTGCTGAATAATATTTTCATTTTCTCCATATTCATTTCCAATACTCCCGTCAGCTTTCAGCCTCTACTTCATTAAGCTTCTCCCCTGGTTTAACCGCAATCAGCAATGAAGGATCCTTTGTGAGGCCGGGGGAGCATTGATCTTGTCCTCTCCCCGCACTTGCGGAGCTGCCAACATGGGAGGATTTACTGCATGTCACACAGATTGCTTGGAGAACGCTCTGTGTCCCCATTTGTCACGCGGCTTCCATTGCTCACCAGGCACAAGGGCCTGTAAACTTATTTCTGAAAATGTGAAAGGATTATCCTGGCTTATAAAACGCAAAATTTGCTTAACTGCCTTAGGAGATTTAAGGCTGTTCCACTTGTTTTTTTAAGAAAGGCTTATTTGAATCACAAAGTATGACTGCTGTGGTGGTGGGACAGAGGGAGCTGGCGCCTCAGTTGCGCGCACAGGAAGGTTTCGGGTTGACTCCCGTGTTCTACGCTGTGAAACGAAGTCGTGCAGCCGGGCATGTCGTTACCTGATCTAAGGGCTCTTGGACCCATCTGCCTGATTTTCCTAAAAGGCAAAAACTCCAATGCAGAAGAGCATTTGAAAAGAATTAAACTCCAGTTGCTGCCTAACTTGTACTAAGTCCTGAGGAATTGTAGATTCTAAACAGAAGATGCAAAGACCCCGGCCAAGGGTAGAATATCCGTATTTGTTAAGTCCAGTGATGGCATCCTAAATAAGCACATGAAAGATTATTTTATCATTTATTGAATCCCATAGTTAACTTGTTTTTATACCCATTCCAGACATAAATCAACTCCTACAAATTAAACTGGAGATGACATTTATAACGGACTCCAGATGACTGTACTTTTGTAAAACCGTCAACCAACCAAACAATCCCTGGTCCCCTTGTTTGATCTAGATCCTTCAAAGAAAACACCCTCTAGGACTAGCAATAAAATAAAACCACCTGTGAGAAGGGCAGTGGCATCTTTTGAAGATCCTTCCTCCAGGGCCGACCTAGAAAGGGCAACTCACCTATCCGTCTCTCTCTGCAGATTCCTTGGCAACCGTGACTGTGTCTTGCTGGATTTTGTATCTCACGCACCTGTATCGGTGACTGGTACATATTAGGTGCTCAGTCAATGGGTGTCTGAATAAATGGATGAGGTGTGTGGCTTTGTGGCCATTTATTTCTTCATTCTCAATGAGTAATTTCTACTCAGATCAGTTCATTCAAAGTTCAGTACATTCACAAATGTATAAAAGGATGGGATAGATATTTTTGGTGGAGAGAAAACTTGTTGAGGAAGACCGAATATGAAGAGTTAAAGGAGATTTCTAAAAGAAGACATTGAAGAGAATGTTCAAATGTGATCTCATGGTATGGATGACATAAATGATAGATATGGAGTTGGAAGAAGGAAACAAGGGCTGTTATGTCACCAGCTGAGCCCAATGTCCATCTTCTTCATAGGTGAGAGACAGGAGCCTATGGTAGACCTGCAAGTGTGGCATTTTGAGAGCAGGCTGCACCACACTTGGGAGGCAGGGGAATTTGCTGTCTCTCCATTTTTCTTTTTCTTGTCCTCACTCTTAGGTAAACTGTGCCCTCAGTCTGCTACATTCCGCTCTTAGGGAGCCGCGGTGTGCTTCACCAGTTCTTACTAAGACAGGACAACAGAAAGAAGTCCTGTCATGACCCCCTGTAGAAATTAAACTGTGTAAGTAGGAAAGGCTCTGGGGCTATAGAAACACAGAACTGTTCTGTCTGAACATAACCAAGTGCCTCCTCGTAGCCCGGTATTGGCTGTACTTGACACCAGAATATTCTTTTTCCTCAGTGTCCCTAGGACGGTAGTCTCTATTTGTCCATTGTTGTCCCATTGTCTTCACTGGTTTCATTTTCTTCTTCCACCTCCTTTGAGTGGCTCTCTCTTGACTATGAAATTGGCACCCACCTCCCATCCAGAGATCCAGTGTTCTCTCAGGTCCTCCCTGGGCTGGCTTCCTTTGGATGTCACCATCCTGCTCTAGGGGATGCCCCTCTGTGCTTTCCCATTTTTGTCAGTGGCACAACCCTTATCCCAGCCCCACGCTGTGCCTAGGATGCCACTGTCACTCCTCTCACTGTCGTTGCCTGTTACCTGGGAAGTCCCGCCAAGTGATGTCAACAGTTCCTCGAGAAAGTCTTTTTCCATTTTTCCCCATTTTCACTGTCACTACCCCAATTGAGGCCATCATAGCTTTGTACTTAAATCATTGTATTAGTTTGCATTTTATTCTTAACACCCCTGGCCCAACACACACCCCCACCTTCACTTTCTCATGCATCCAACATGCCATAGCCAGGTTAATGCTGCAAAAACACCGCTTCCATTAAGCTTATCTCCTTTTTGCAAATAACCCTTTTGATTTTATTTTTTAATTCATAAAAATTGTATATATTTATGGTGTAAAACATATTTCGATATATTGATAAATTGTCGAATGGCTTAAGCTATTTAACATATATCCATTGCTTCATATACTTCCTTTTTTTCGTAGTGAGAACATTTAAAATCTCTTAGCAATTTTCAAGTATACAGTGCATTGTCGTTCATAACAGTCATCATGTTGTACAGTGGATCTCCTGGACTTATTCTTATCTCCTTTTTAAGAACTAAAAATAGTCTCCTACTTGGAGGAACAGCATAGATTTTATGTAAATTTATTGAATTTTATCTCTTAATATAAATCTAAATGTAACAATTTTTTTATACTTTAATATCAGGAATATTCCTTTTCATAGTTTGGAATGCAACTAAAATGCCCCAAGACAACTACCTGTTAAAAAATCTCTCCTCTCTTTAGTTTCAAGGATCTCCACACTCTGACTCCACTTACCTAAAAGATGCCTTTGTCCACACTTAGCTCCTTCTGCATCTTTGATATTTCTCCTCAAAGATAAAAGCTTTTCTTTTATCCTTGAAGATAGATTTAAATGAAAAAAAGGGGAACACATAGATTTATTCAGAAAAGCTAATAGTCACATAAAAACTGGTATGTATTCCTTTTCACTTAGGACAGGCTTACCCTGACATGGGCTTTGTAGAAACTTCATTTATTGAAAATTTGCTTTGCATAGACTACGTCAGACTACTCCAGATTATATTTAAGACCATATTTGAACTGTTCTCACTTCTAGGTTGAGATAACCACAGGCACTGAATGTTTTGTTGTAAAAGGACTGTGGATATTTCCCTTTCTGATTATTTTAAAGCACATTAGTACAGAAAAATTTTCAAACTATTATGTTTTCATGATTTTGCTCGGGATGGGGAGTGCTAAGGAAGAAGAAGCAGAGAACCCTTTTCTTCTGCTGAGATTTTGGGTGGTTTGTAGCTATGCAAAGGCACGTCAGGACTTACGTTTGCCACCAGAAGAGACGAGAGAGCTGAATGGCTATGCATAATGAGAGAAGATTTTGAAACTCCAGAGGCCAATCTGAGAGGAAGGGGAAGAGGAGGGAAGTGGAGGCGGAGACAGGAGTTGGGCAGCCAGATTGAGATGCAGAGTGTTATGTGGAACAGATCAGCCAGTGAGAAATCCCTAGTGTCTGGGCAAACTAAGGCAAATGGAAGGACTTTCAACTATGGGAATTGGGAATGGTGGAACACCCTACAGGTCCCTCAGAGGGATCCATAGATTTGGGTATATTCATATAATGCAAGACTTGAAAGCAGAGAAAATAAATGAATTAGAGCTACATAAATCAACATGAATCTTATAAGCATATCATCGAGTAAACTTTTGCAGAAGCAGATATAATATGGTGCAATTGATATGAAATTTTAAAACATCAAAACAATATGTCATAAAAATATCAATAAATGCATGGGAATAATAAATACCAAATTCAGGATAGTAGTTACCTCTGGAAGAAAGGATAACTGAGGAGGGGTACTGAGGGGCTTCAACTCTATTGGTAAGCATCTTTTTAAGCTGGGGATTGGGCCTGTGTGTCCATTTTATTTTTTAATCTTGCTTTCATATCTCGTAAATACCTCATAATACACTTTTTAGAAAAAAATTTATTTTTAGCAATTTCAGATTTAGGGAAAAATTACAAAGAAAGCATAGAGAATTCCCATATACCACAAAGGCACTCAGTTTTCTCTATTATTAATAGCTTACATTAATATGGCACATTTGTTATAAATGAACCAATATTGATACATTATAAACAAGTCCATAGTTTATTCAGATTTTCTTAGTGTTTACGTAGTGTCCTTTATCTGTTCCGAGATCCCACCTAGGATGTCGTATTACCTTTAGTCATCCTGTCTCCTAAGGCTCCTCTTGGTTGTGACGGTTTCTTAGGCTTTCCTTGCGTTTGACGACCTTGATAGTTTTGAGAGTACTGGTCAGGTGTTCTGTGGCGTGTGACTCTATTAGGATTTGTCTGATATTTGTTTCATGATTAGGCTGAGTTATGTGTTCTAGGCATGAAGACCACAGAGGTACAGTGCCATTTTCATCACATCGGGGGCACATACTATCAATATATTAATAACATCACCATTGATGTTGATCTCGATCACCTGACTGAGATAGTGTTTGTCAAGTGTTTCCCCTATGAAGTTATTCTTTTTTTCCCCATTTCTATACTGCACTCTTTGGAAGGAAGTCACTATGTATAGTTCACACTTAAAGAGTAGTGTGTTATGTTCTATCTCTTGCAGGCAGAGTACCTATATAAATTGTTTACAGGAGATATATTTCTCCTCCCCCACTTATTTGGCCAATCATTTATATCAGTATGGGTTCACAGATATTGACTCTATACTTTCAGTTATAATCCGATACTGCTTTATTTTGTTACTAAAATTTTTCCAACTTTGGCTCTTGAGTGTTTTCTCCAGTTGCCGCCTATGTCCCTTTGACATACACCCATGGCTGTGGTTGTTTTGTTTTATTTTGTTCTGTTTTACAGTGCCCCCCCCCTTATCTACAGCAGGTACATTCCAAGACTCCCAGTGGGAAACTGAGTATAGCACTGAATCCAGTGGCCATCAGTCAGAACACATTTCTGCCTGTGTTTCCATTATCAGATCTGATGCCTTTTCTTTCCATTGTAACTAAGCACTCATCACACACTGTGGCCCTAACTTTTGTAGTTTGAGATGTGACAGCAAAACTAGCATGAATTTCTTTTTCCTTCTTCACAATTTCATGGATAGAAGATTTATTCTCACTGTAGAATTTAGCAATCTCAACATTTTTTTCTTTCCTTATTAAGTTGAGAACCTTCACCTTTTCAATTAAAGGAAGTGCTTTATGGCTTCTTTGGGGTATAGCCCAATTGCTAGCATCACCATTCTTGTGCATTGGGACCATGATTAAGTAAAACAGGGGTTACTGAAACATAAGCACTGAGATACCTTAATAGTCAATCTGAAAACTTAGACAGCTACTAAGTGACTAACAGGTGAGTAGAATATGCAGCATGGATACTTTGGATAAAGGGATGATTCATGTCCCAGACAGAGAGGGAAGGCATGAGATTTCAGAACAGTGTGCAATTTAAAACTAATGAATTTTTTACTTTTGGAATTTTCCATTTAATATTTTCAGACCACAGTTGATCGTGGGTAGCCGATACCTCAGAAAATAAAACTGCAAATAAGGGTGGGGAGGGGGTTACTGTAATCACTTTCTTATTTTCTGGCACTATCAGATGCTCCAGGCTCACCTTGTATACTTCTTACCTAGGTCCTAGGATCGGCTATTTCACCAAAGAGCCCTGGGTGTTAGACACCAAAATCAGGGTGTTAGATGTGCTCATCGCTGCTGGTATGATACTGTTTATAGGCTCTCTCTGTAGACACAGCAAGGAAATATAGACATACTGACCCATGCATATACACTTACCTGTGAATACTTCTATGTATAAATATCTGTGTCTATATTAAGCCAAATAAGTGTTCATAGGGGTATCTCCAACTCTAATCCATTACTACATGGGTCATTCTAATCTCTTCCTCTTGCTTGTTTGTAAATTCTCACTCCAGCAGTGAGAATCCTGGCTCCTACCATAATACATTTAAGCCAGTCTAAAAATTGGAAGAAGAGAAAAAGTTGTGTGCATATGAGGAATATGCTAATAGTTCTTCTGTTACAAAAAGCTAATTCTGCTTATCCTAAGCCTATGCTGGGTAGTGAAAAACACAGCAACTGAATTGTAATAAGACTGTACATAGCCAAGAAGCAGAATATATATACATTCTATTTTAATATACAAATGACAATTTGAATATAGGAAAGGCAAACTGACACATACATACATCTATGTATATCCATGTATCTCCTATTTACAAAAGAACACATTCATAAAACTAGTAAGCCTAAACATTTACAAATCAACTTTTGTAAAGTACTCAACTAAATTAAAATTAAACAACTAGATATTACTTTTCTCCCAAATAATTAAGAGATGTTGGGGGGCAGTATTAGTGAGTACATCATTAACTGGCATTCTCCTGCACAACTGACAGTAATGTCAATTGTTACTACTTTCCCAGAAAGAAATCTGACAATAAGAATCAAGAATTTTAAATATGTTCCTACCCTTTGGCTCAATAATTCCTCTTTAAAAGCCTATTCTAAAAGTTGACACTAAAAGTAGACAAATGTTTTTGTTCAAAAATGTGTATCACAGGTTGACTTAAGGCAGCAAAAGATGGAAACAACTACACTAACAACCAGAAAACAACTAATTTATGGCATCTCCAGTAAATAACCATTTCATAATCATTGAAAATGTGTATAAAGAGTTTTGCATAATATGGGGAAAGGGTAACATAAAATCAGTTAAGTGAAATAAATCAGGAACCAACATTTTTATAGTATCATCTATGTTAAAAATTATATAGCACAATTGCATAATATCTAGCAAAAAATTTAAATGTATGTGTCCTTAGATTAATTACTTCCTATTCATAAATCAATTCATCCTATAGATATACTGACTTAAGTGTCAAATGCATATGTGCAAGGATATATATTTCAGTATCGTGATAGCAGAAGATTGGCAACAACTTAAATGTTCACAAAAGGGGGCTGGTTAAGTAAATTACAATACATCAAGACAATGAAGAGCACTCACTGATATAAAAAAAATAAGAATATATTCACACAATTTTTATACTCCCAGGATAGAGCTGGAAAAATGCACAAAAACTAATTAACAGTAGTTGCCTCTGGGGGTGGGCTGGAGGGTCAGGGATGGGAGGAAGAATTTTCACTTGTTTCGGCTCTTGCATGTTTTGAATATATTACTAAAGGCATGCATTGCCTTTTAAAAAATAATGTTTTAATTTCTTTAATCTTTAACTATTTATTTCTCTGGGTCTCACTCTGTCACCCAGGCTAGAGAGCAGTGGCCCAATCATAGCTCACTGTAGCCTCAAACTCCTTGGCCCAAGCAATCCTCCTGCCTCAGCCTCCTGAGTACATGGGACTACATGCACCCACCACCATGCCTGGCTAACTTTTTTATTTTCTGTAGAGACAGGGGTCTCGCTGTGTTGCCCAGGCTGGTCTAAAACCCCTGGTCTCAAGCAATCCTCCAGCCTTGGCCTCCCACAGTGCTGGGATTGTAGACATGAGCCACCATGCCCAGCCTAATGTTTTAATTTTAAATAAAAGAACAAGCATATCTAGCATATGAGTTTAAGTTAAGTAATAAGTTGTTTGCTATGTGTTGCAATCATTTAAAAACTGTAACAATCTTTTTCAAACTCTCAATCTCTCCTAAACGTTCAAGTCAAGGCTTTATACAAGAGCCTTCTGGGAATAGGGTCCTTGGTTTTTCATTTTCTTTTTTTTTTTGGCCATCAAAGAAAGTGCTTGAATTTCACATTGGGGCGAAGCCAATTAGGAAAGGGACAGCAGTTTTAAGAGAATGAAAACATCCTGAAAATCAACTAAGGCTGCAGAAGGAGCTCAGAAAGCCAGGGGTAAACATAACAATGTCAGCCCCCTCGAATTACAGATATTGTGGGGAGGACATCAGAATTCACACAGGGCATGGAAATAATTATCAATAGATGGAAGGGTGGCTGAGCTCAGTTTAATCTAGGTGTTAAGGAGAAGCATGACTCCATCTGACATGGAGGGCCACATATCAGTATGAAAACTGTTGACACCTTCATTGACAGTTTCTCAGTGAAAACTGACCATGGAAAAGTAACCAGCAGTGACTGTTAATTATCAATCTTAAGGAAAATAAAATAATAGATTAAGCTGGGTTGGAAAGTTCTTTTAAAATTGCAGGCAACGTTTAAAACTAATTTACTCATTGGATGTCTTCAATGCTTTTATTAGCAGATGGGGCAATTCTTTCCGTGGGTGGATATATGGATCATATTAAAGCACAACTCTGACAGATGTGTTACAAAATCTTATATACCCCTTTGACTCCTAACTACAATATTTATATCTGTTAATTGTTTTTTAAAAAAAAACTTTGTATATGTATCCAAACCAAATATTTATCATGAAGACTCTCTTAGAAGGTAACAAAAGAAATGTAATGCACTATCATTAATTTTTGATAGATTACTAATTGTTCATAGTAAACACCAGTAATAGAAGCTAGAAAAAAATAATCAATTGCTTATAGGAGTGATTACTTCAAAAAGATTTCGATTTCAAGAAAACTTATTCCAGATAGCAAACACTTTGCAACGGGGCCTGAAGCACACAAAATAATTAATAGCCATATGCTTTTGGAATTTTCATCAAGGGGACAGGAGACTTATGACCTTTTCAACAAGTCTCCTTTGTTCTTCTGTGGAACCATTGACAGTTGTCATAACTGTTAGAACATTATAATTCAGTGTAAGACATCATTTTTGGTAATGTCATGCAGGTATTACTCTATCTGCAGATGGTGTTCTGTTACCGCTACTCTCAGAGTAATATACAATGCTCTGTGCTACGTATAGAATTTTGAAGCCGTCAGAGGATCTTATATTTGTTACCACCGCAGAGAAAAGACAAAAGAAGGCCTGTTGTTCGTGATTAAAAGAAATCCCAATGTATTGGAGAATATAGAGGTAGCTTGAAGCAGGAAAAAATAAAAGTAAGTTCATTTGCAGTTCAGTTATGTCTGAACTGATTCACAGGAAGTATAATTTGCGAACCATTACTATATCCTACCACAGGCAGGTTTTATGATTTTCCGTAATTATCTGAAACGTATTTTACAAACTTTTGACAGCAGTAAAAAATAAAGGTCTACAATTTAAGTGGATAAAGACAAGCTCTGTAGTAAAACAATTTGACGAGTTTCCTTGCCAACACAGAGAAGGGATTTACAACACAGTAACTGGAAAAAAACAAAAAACAAAAAACCAACAAAGTGATTTCAGATCCATGAAGATTGCTTCATAATTTCCCTTTAATTAGAAGTTGAATCCCTTCTAAAATGGAGATTCATATTTCTGATATCATATTATCCTTTCTAAAAGAGGAATTTATATTATTTTTAACACGCTATCAAATTTACTATAAAACACGTAGACACTTAAAATTTTTCTATCCACTGGCTGTGCATCTCAGATTATAAAATCAATGATAACAGCACAGAATTTGTAGCAATGCGTTTAGTTAACGACCTTCTTTGTTATCCCTAGTTACGAAAGTATGTGATTGTGGAAATCACTAAGAGTAAATGTGTCCCCTTCAATCTCCAATTTGGTCACAGGCTTTTATACAAAATTATTTTATTGAACCAAAAAACCTTATTACATTAAACAATGCTCCAAATATCGTTAGTTAGAAATATAGTTCTATTACCTTCAATTTTATCTTTTAAACCATTGCATCACATACGTATTGCTGCCTAACAACAAACCCCCAAACTTGGTAGCTTAAAATTTCCTTGATTTCATGGGTGATTTCTTAATTGTCATGATTCTGTAGGCTGGCTGGGAAGTTACTCTGCAGGGCTCATTTGAGCTCACGCGTTCAGCCGTGTTCAGCCGCAGGTGAGCCAGCTTGGGATAACCTTAGCTGCGACATGATGGAGGGCCGTTCTCTCATGTCTGACAATCGCCTGGGGATGTCAACTGGGACACCTCAATTATCCTTCACGTGGCCTCTCAACTTCCGTTATGAAAGTATTCCAAAAGGGCAAAGGCAGAAGCTGCAAGGCCCCTTGAAACCTACACTCCTGAACTTGGGCAATGTCACTTCTACTACATTCTCAGTCAAACCAAGTCACAAGCCAACCCAGATTCAACAGGTGGAGAAATGGACTCTATCTCTTGATTGCAGTAGCTGCAAAATATTCCGGCCATGTTTTCCAATCTACCATGGCTATATAATTGGAGATAACAAAATTTGGTCCCCACTAATAGCTAAGGAGATTAGGAAAAAAGGCACTTTTTCCTCAAGACATTTTACTACCATCTTCTAGAAAATTATAATAACTATACAGATCTCTGAGGACTGATAATAAGAATGATGTGTCCTGCAATTGTGCAAAGCACACACATACATATCTGTAAATAGTTGTCCTCAATTTCATATTGGTAAGGGTAATAAAAGTTAGAATATCCATAGGCTTTTGGAGATGATGATAAAATAAAGAGGCATTAGAAACCAGAAATCTTTGGCTCAGGTGTTTATAACGATAACAGGTTGTAGTGGACAAGACCTCAGAGTGCAGAGTTAGACTGCCTGAAATGAAATCCTGGCTTTATCATTCATGAGCTGTGTGATCTTAGGCAAAGTGCTTCTCTGCACCTCAGTCTCCTCATCTGTAAAATGGGCATAATAATGATACTTCTCACAACAACTCGTGGTAAGGATTAAGTGATATGAAGCACCTAGAAAGTGGCTGGCATCTAGTAAGTGTTCAATAAGTATTTGCTGTTTTCATCGTCGTCACTGGTGAAATGGGGAATCTATTGAATTGGGTACACTACAGAAAAGGGGAGAGAGATTTCTTCTGAATGGAGTCATCCTGACAACCAAAACAATAAATCATATCACATCAGATCCCATCTTTGAACCCATGCTAAATGTTTGGGACAGGTAGAAGAAAAATTTAAAAGATGACAACTTTGAACATTTCTGAGGTAGCATTTTAACCAAGCATTTATCCAGAAATCTTCAAAATTTGGAGAACTAGTTCACTTCCTTATATAATTAGGAATGGCACAATGCTAACAAGGATAAGCCAAAAGATGAAAAGCAGGAATTGTCCAAGGACTTTGGTTGGGTATTTTATTAAAAATATCTGAATTTCATAAGAAGCCTCTGAGTAATCTCTTAGCAATTGAGGATTTAATGTTGAACATCAGTGAGCTTCCCCAGGAAATGTGTCCAATACATATTTACAGCTCGAGCATCCCAAACCCCAAAATCTGAAATGCTCCAGAATCCAAAACTTTTCGGGTGCCAACATGACACTCAAAGGAAATGCTTATTGGAGCATTTCAAATTTTGAGTTTGTGGATTTGGTATGCTCAGTCAGTAAGTATAATGCAAATATTCCAAAATCTTAAAAAATCCCAAATCTGAAACACTTCTGGTCCTAAGCATTTTTAATAAAGAATACTCAGCCTGTACATATTAGTAACTCTCCAGGTCCCCAAAGTTCTGCTCCATGAAGATGGGTGTGTGTGTGTGTGTGTGTGTGTGTTTACACTTGGGGAAAGTCCAGGAATCCATGTTTTTAATAAGCATCCCAAGGGATTCTTAGGATTAATCAGACTCAGGGTACGCTGCTCCCACTTAAACATGGTCTGTGGGCCAGCAGCATCAGCATCACATGGCGCTTCTTAAAACGTAGAATCTCAGGCCCCATCCCAGACCTTCTGAATCACAATCTGCATTTTAATAAGATCTTCATATGATTCCTATCCACATTAAAGTTTGCAAATAACTACGCAACAACTTTTGGTCTCAGTGGCATTGTTTCATTTTCCAAATCATTTTCAAACATTACAAAGTTGGCCTTTTAATTACTAGGCATGGGGCTACTAGTTGTGTTATTTCACATGAACTCCATCATTGCAACAAACAGTCTGCAAGGGGATAAAGCAACTGTTCATTTTTCTCAAAGCTGGTGTTTATCTCTCAAGGTATTAAGTCTTGAAATAAGGCTTCAAAATACCACAACATTATTTTATCATTATATGGTAGTAATTTAGATGCTTTTGCTTAAAGTACAGGTAAAACCTCTTATAGCTATTCTTTTTTTCCTTCTCCTACCTTTTAAGAAACTTTAAAAACTTTAGTACTTTAAACCAATTCCTCTTTAATTATATTGCTCAGTTGTAATCATTTCCTTATTAAATAGAGTATTCTAGTGGGCAAGGCATAGTGCAATCTCTTTTTTATTTTCCCCATTCATTCAGTCAGCTAACATAATTAATGAGCTCAACATGTTTCAGGCTTTATACTCATGTAAGCGTGATATGGAGGAGAACACAATACAATCTATTTCTTCGAGAAACAGCGATCTAATAGAAAAGACAGATGAGAAAATTGCAATCTTAATTAGATTCAGTAAGTAGTTTAATAGCATTTTAAGGGGTGCAGAAGAGAGGCTCAGGGGGAAACTTGCACAGAATGAAGTGGCCCCCGAGCTAAGTTCTAATGGATGAGGGGGCTCCGTGAGGAAAGGGGAAGCAAAACAAGCAAAGGTGTGAAATAGCCTGATGCGTTTGGGAATGTCCTAGTGCACTGTGGTTGAAGTGAAGTATGTGCTGTGTTTAGACACGTGGTTGAAAATGTTGGCAGAGGCTACATGGGGGACACTGGACTAAAGAGTTTGAACGTTATGCTGATGGCAATGGGAGCCATTAAAGGACTGAGTTGGGTGGGGGGTAAGATCAGCAGAAATGCAGTTTGTAAAGATCCCCCTGGCAGACGTGTGGAGGATAGAATTTCGACAGTGGGGACAGCGTGGAATCCTAAGTGCATGAGCCAAAGCAGTGGGCATAGAGAAGAGAAGGCACATTAGAGAGAAGAAGAAATGCAAAATGGACATGGCTGGATGTCCACTTGAATATAAGGGACGCAGAAGAGAGCAGGCTGCAGGATGCCTCAGCTTTATGGCGTGGACCCTAGGCGGATGATGGTGTCAGTGTGGGGAACACCATAGGAGCAGGTTTGGGGCAAGAAAATAAGACATGCCGTTTGGAGCAGGTCGAGTTTGAGTAGCCTGGGCGTTACCCATTGGCAGTGTGCAGTGCACAGCTAGTCTAAGGCCCAGAGGAGAGGCCCCAAGTTATTCATGGAGTGTGTATCATACTGGTCCGTTATGGAGTGACTGACCCCGAATCATTAGGATTCTCACATGTAACCATTTTAGGTGTCACATGCTATGAAGGGATTTTTTCCCCCTTGCGTGACATTTTTCTTCATTAAGCAACGTTGTACTATAGAAGTTCTCTTGGTTAACATTCATTTAAACAATATACAGAATTAAACAAAACTCTCACTCTATTCCCTCTGGTAAATTAAAAATGCTGACCTCACTGAACACTCCCAGGCAGTAGGTTTTTCTCAGATATAACCTCACACATCTTCTCCTACCAGTTGAGTTGAATACTTAACAGGAATTAGCTGTATTTGTTCCCAGACCTATTTTATACCAGTTGTAGTCACTATTGTAATTATATGGTTTAATTAAATATTATATAGAGCAATGAAATATGAATGTGAAAATAAAGTTGTGGTCTCCATGAAAACAAAAGGCAAATCTTTGAGAACACTTAATAAGTTCACTATAAAAAATGCTGTCAAATTAGTGGATGAGACAAGTATGACAGATTGGGGAAATAATCACAGTCTGGAAGAACTCAAATATTCAGATTGCATTGCCCACATGGTAATTCTCACTCTACTTTGAGCAAAGTAAGCTGCAAACTGTGCATGAAAGATTGTGGTTAATGCAAGACAGACATGAGGAATTCTAACCAGAGGACCCATTTTCAAAGAAAAGTCTTGGCTCGCCATAATAAACTTAAATTGGCAAGCTAATGTCCATTTATAATTTTATATTGAAATAAAATGTTTAAGCTATGTATGAATCTTTTAAAAATATTTTTCTCCCTTTTACCTGACTTTTCTGATACTGGTTCTGATCTCTCTGATAAGAGAGTTCCTACCATGTATGAAATATGTGTCAGATGCCATCTAAAGCTTGTGCCATTAAAGAAAGAGAGTGACTATGAAGACTCTAACCCCGAAGTCCCCACAAAGCACAGGAGTTGGGATCCTCTGGTTGTAGCTCTGACTTTCATTATAAGCTTGGTCTCAAACAACTTTTTTCTCCTCTCTACACCAGTTATTTCTCCCGGAAAATTTTAAGGCAACTCGACTACACTAAAAAAAAAGTTGGCCGGGCGCGGTGGCTCACACCTGTAATCCTAGCACTCTGGGAGGCCGAGGCGGGTGGATCGCTCAAGGTCAGGAGTTCAAGACCAGCCTGAACAAGAGTGAGACCCCGTCTCTACTAAAAAAATAGAAATAAATGATCTGGACAACTAAAAAATATGTATACATAGAAAAAATTAGCCGGGCATGGTGGCACATGCCTGTAGTCCCAGCTACTCGGGAGGCTGAGGCAGGAGGATCACTTGAGCCCAGGAGTTTGAGGTTGCTGTGAGCTAGGTTGACGCCACGGCACTCTAGCCAGGGCAGCAGAGCCAGACTCTGTCTCAAAAAAAAAAAAGTTGACATGCCAGACACAGTGAAAATTTTGCTTTAACAAAACATGGCAACAGATTTTACAATCTCTTGCTCCAAACCAACTGAAAGAAATTTCCTCATTCAGTATCATTAGGATTTTCCTGCTGCCATGTTGATGTTGGAAGTCTAGGGAGTTCCTAAAACATGGTCTTGCTGCCTGATTTACTTTGACTTCTTAAAAATGCATGCGTGTGTGTACAAGTATACACATATACATATATAAGCAAATATGTAACTATTCATTCAAGTGAAAGCAATTAAGTGCAATTAAAGCCCATCAGTCAACATTCCCTGAGTTTCATGCATCACACCACATTACCCTGCCTGCAGTGAGGGACTAATGGAGCTGAAGTGACATCCCAATGGCTAATCCCTTGGCTAAATTTGGAAAAGCGTGGGGAAAATACTGCAACTGAACCTACCTGACAGGCAAGCATCTCTAGAAGCAGTGTCCTCAATGATTATTAAGGAAGTCAGCAAAGGAAATATTTTCTTTTTCTTTTCTTTGTATTTCGTTTAAAAATTTTATATATATATATATATGAGACACAAAAAGATCTGGGGCACAAGCTGGTGGCTCACGGGTCAAATATTTTACTCACATTGCTCTGTAGAATTGACTGTTTTTAAGTTTAAAAATTGGGAGATTTCATACAAGAATCCAGATTTGGGGCTTTTTCATGAAATCAGAAAGGGTGACAAGGAACAGCTAGACTCAGCCACGCGGCTGAGTCCATGTTCTTCCCCAGTCAGCCTCCCACATTTTCCTGTTTGCTATAAACATTCAAGCTTGTTACTCCCGGATTTTAGAAAGGAGCAGTATTAAATTATCCATTGATAACACAATTCTGGCCCAAATTTCGCATTCATTCAGTTATGTTCCTTCACTCCTTTCAGTTCACCTCTGGGAATAATTGGTCTCTACCTATATTTAGCCATGTGTCAACTTCTGTCTTTTCTAACCTGTGTCTGTGTATTAGTTGCTATCTATATTCAGCTATTTAGCTTCTCCTTTGCTACCTGCTTCTAATATGTCTTGAGGATCCCTCCCCCCCCTTTATTAGTATAATAGTCTTAGTCTCTATATATGGTTTTGGAGAATGGAATTCTATATCAATGGTCAGCACCCTTTTTCTGTAAAGGGCCAGAGAGTAAATATTTTTAATTTTGCATGTCATAGAGTTTCTAACCAACTACTCAAATCTGCCACAGCACAAAAGCAGCCAATGTCAGCTTAGGCTGCCATAGCAAAATATCATAGGTTGGCTGGGGTTTTTAAATTTATATTTTGTAAAGATGGGGTCTTGCTATGTTGCCCAGGCTGTTCTCAAACTCCTAGACTCAAGAGATCCTCCCACCTCAGCCTCCCAAAATGTTGTGATTATAGACAGGTGTGAGCCACCATGCACATCCAGATTGGGTGGCTTAAACAACAGAAATTTATTTCTCGTAGTTCTGGAGGCTGGAAGTCCCAGATCAAAGTGCCAGCAGGGTTGGGTTCAGGTGAGGGCCGTCTCCCTTCCTTGCAGACAGGTCAGTGCTCTCATGGCCTTTTCTCTGTGCATGGAGAGAGAGATCTCTATCTCTTCCTCTTCTTTTAAGGCCACGACTCCTATCAGATTAAGGCCCCACCCTTAGGACCTCATCTAACCTTGATTGCTTCCCGAAAAGCCCTGTCTCCAAATCATTCACATTGGGGGTTAGGGCTTTGACACATGCATTTGGGGGTGGGGGGGGGCATACTTCAGTTCATAGTCGATAATCTGTGAGTGAACGAGCATAACAATATTCCAATCAGACTTTATTTCCCAAAACAGGCGGCAGCACTGTGTGCTGCATTTTGCCACCTCCTGTTCTAGATTATTTCTTGATTAATTTTGAAAGTCTATTTTTAGATCAATTTCATTCTTTCCATCTCTTGAAATTGGTCTCTTCCTAGTAGGCTAAATGGGACATAAGCTATGGAAAAAGAGATGTTTTTCAATTGCAAAGAGAGCTCAGCAGGTTCCATGTGCAGACTGTCCTTGGAGAGGAGTGGAAAAGGCCAAAGTGTGGACTTGCTCATTAAACCTAACCGGCCTAATTGTCCCACTCAGGTACATTGCATGTGAGGTGCTAAAGGACCTGGGGATCTCTGAAATGAACCTGAAGGTCACATCTAAATCGCGGGCATCCAGATGCCTACAGCACTGGTGGTCATGGCTGCAATCAGTTTAGCAGAGATTGTTCCTGCCCTAAAAGCTTGGTCTTTAAATCAATGATGTTGGTACATTTAAAATGAAAACTGGCCCACAAATTAGCTGTACAAAGTAACAAAAACAAATTTTAGCGTAATGTCCCCAAACAGGATCTTTTAATCTGGTAAGATCGTAGTGTTGGAGAAGGAATTATTTTATTTCCAAAAAACCCAGAGTGTATCACAAATTTCAGGACCTGCTTGATAGGTGAGTTGAGAATGTATTTTAACCTGGGCAGCAATGTTGCACCCCTGGCAGGGAGGGAAGGACAGGGATCCATTTCATTCCATGGCTAGAAGCTCGGTTTCCCTCCCAATGAATCACCCTACCACCTGACACTGAGCAAGGCACCACACAGAACAGGCGACACCCCAGCCACCTCCTCTCCTTGTTTACATTCTACCCACACAAACTTCAGTAATCAGCATAAACAGTGTCACCGCAACAGTCCTTGTGTTTTCATGGAAAGGCTGTGTTGACATGAGCTACCTGGCTGTGAACGTAAACACGATGCTGACAGCAGATGCGTTAGCAGGTACGCTGCTTCCCAGGGGCAGATGTTTAACCTTGACATGAATAGTAATTAAGCAGAACCTCAGAACCCAGGCCCTCCCCAGGAGCCAATTAATAATTGGGTGGGGGAAATGTTATGTGCAAATTTCCCCCACAAATCACTTCAGGGTGAGCTTCCACCCTCCACCCAGTGGACAAGCTGGGGAATCATTTGTAAAGAAGTCCTATGGTGCTGGTGTGAACAAATTGTAATTAGGCAAATTAAATGAGTTTCCCATGTACATCAATTATTTTCTGTTTACAAGATGTACGGCAATTGGTACTACCTGTGTTGTGCATCGAAGGCTTCATCTTGACAGCAGCCCTTCCCACCCTGCCTTCCCTCTGACACCCACCCCCAGTGGAAGCCTTTGCCCCTGCTTAATTTTCCTTCAGTTACTTCATCCCAGTGTATTTGCTTCATAACAACCATGTATCAATGTACACACTCCAAGTAGTCTTCTGACTTTCAAAAGGGAAAAAGGAAAAAGCATCCCCTAGCCCGTTTCAAATGATGTTTATAAAATGCACGTATCTAGCATATATTGCTCTTTCTGGGCACAACAGTGATAACATCCATTTCCTCTCCCACCGAGGCAAAGAAAAGAAAATAAGCCTTTTGTGCAAGAACGGCAGGCACAAGTTGGGGACTTCCCCACGGAGTAAATTGTTTGGGGAAGGCACATGATTCAATATAATTGTCCCAAGTTAGGTCCCCCTACTGTGGGTTTATGTGGGACTGAGTCATCTCTCTAAGAAAAAAAGCCTTACAGGAAATGCAGTTAAATAATCGGCCTCTCGGTTCTTGCTACTTAGATAGATTGTGCGGCGTTAACCCCCCTCAATGCTGTAACTATGCCCCTGTTGAGCTGTCGAAATTTGCATGCTAAAATTTTATGGAAGAAAAACAAAATAATTTCTTTACTGTATAGGGCCCCGACAGGAAAAGAATAAATAAAAGCAAACTGTAGTAGGCCTCCACTATAATTTAGTCCTAATGGTTTCTTCATCTTGGACTGAAGGTCCCGGATGTTAAATCTTCATTTACTACTGTTATTTAGTTTGCTACAGAAGCTATTATCCATTTTCACCCTGATAAAACTGATCGTTCAAGAGGTAAAGTGTTTCCAAGCAAGATGGCCAATTGGGAAGGAGCGATGGTGAGCTGGTGGGCTCTGGGGAGAGGGGCAGTTGGTGTTTTCCTGGCAGGTCAGCACCCCCTGATGTGGAGGAGGGTCCAAGGCACAGAGAAAGCAGCCAGGGGTGGGGATGGTGCCCACTGGGTGCATGGCATAGAACACCCCTGTACTAGGGGCTGAAGCATGGTTTGCCTCTTCTGTCCAACGTGGTTTGAGGCAAAGAGCTGTATGAACCAGGAGCAAAAGGCCTCAAGGATACCCTGTTCCACTCAAGGAAGAACCAATGCACATCCCAAACCCAGAGCCCCACATTCAGCAAAATGCTCAGGTTCAATTTGAGAATGCTTTTTATAGCTAAGTGCTCCGTATTTGTATTTATTATGTAAATATAATATAAATAGATTATATTATATAGCTAAATGGGTGAACATTTATTTCTGTTGAAGTCCATCTTTTCTGCACCCCTGTAAAGCTTCACATCTGTGGCACTGACTTTGTTCCATCATCCTGTGTTAGACACTGTTGTCTCCGTGCAACCATAAACTCTTCAAAAGCAGAACCCAGGACTTTTCTTTGTTTTGCACCACTTCCCCCAGTCCCACTGGAGTGCAGCGATGAGCACAGCATAGCACAGGCACTCAGAATATAGCCTCAAATATATATCCAATATATCCAATATCCGCAAATTGGATATAACAAAGGAAAGTAAAATCCTCAAGAATTTCAGGTGTCAAGGAACTGGAGTCACAGTCTTGGATACTTGCGATGAAGCCCCAAGTGCTGGATGTGTGCCCCCCCCGGCCTCTGCTGGCATCACCAGCACCCCTGTTACCGCTCCCTGCCCCCAACTCTCTGCTCCAGTCTTACAGACCTGGTTTTCCATTTTTTAAAAAACGCCATGTTCTTTCCTGATGCTAGGCCTTTCCTTTCTTGTTATCCCTTCATCCTTGTCACACCAGCTGATGAGCAACTTCCAAATGTTCTTTGTGTCTCAGCTGAAAACTCACCTCCTTTGGAAGTCTCCATCACTCTCGCAGAGGGAATCTAGCTTCCCCTTTTGCATGCTCCCACGGCAGCCTGCTCCCTCCCCACTCCTTTTGCAATGGCCACCCCCTGAGTAATGTTCAGTAGCTGTCCTTACTGATGTGCGTTGGGTTTGAGGGGAGGAAAGGGGCACCTAACTTAGTAGATATGTGTCTCATGCACGGGTGGACGGATGGAAGACAAGTGGATGAAAGGGTGCATGGGTAGAAGGACAGATGAGTGGATGGATGAGTACATGGGTAGATGAATGGATGGACAGATGGGTGGATTTCTCTGTCTCTCTCCCCCTTTGGGGGCTAGAGACCCAGGGCTCTGCTGGGGGCTAGGTTCTTTGGGGCTGAGCTGAGAAGACTGGGGCTGTGGAGGTAACCACCACAGGAGGCAGGACAAAGGGCAGACCCAGAGACATCAATCAGAGGTAGAGGCAAAATGAGGACCAGAGGACTGTCTGAAGAGAAGGCCCAGGAGAAGAGAGACAGGTGTGTTCTGAGGATGAGAGGCTGCAGCTGGGTTCCCTAAGGTAAGAAGAAAGAAGAAGTGTGGAAACTGGCTGGAGAAGAGCTATATTTAGTGTAAGGCCTTGTTAAATAGAGGTTTCCTGGCTTCTGATGATGATGAGGAAGACGCTATTGAACATGCTGAGCTGTTTTAAACAAACATACAAACTTAAGAAAGAGTCATCATGTAAAATATTTCCTCCCAGAGGTTTAACACAGGGATATGCTCTATTGTTCTACATTTCTGATTTTGCCAAGCCAGTAGCACAATGATGGAATGTAAATTTCAAATTTAACATGCCCTAGCTCAGTGGTTCTCAAACCTGGCTGGAGATTAGAATCGTGGGAGAGCTTTTAAAAAATAATAAAAGCTCCAAAGAGCCCTACCCACAGAGATTCTAATATATTACTTTGCAAAACCATTCTTAGTGAGTGATTCTAATGTGAAGCCAGGATGGAGATGCCACTTGTGACTTGAGCTCTGTGATCTTGCTATTCACCGTGTGGTCTGTGACCCACATTATCAGCATCACCCAAGAACTTCTTGGAAATTCAGAATCTCAGGTCTCAACCCAGACCTGCTCTATTGAAATTTGCATTTTATCAAGATCCCCAAGTGATTCACATACACATCAAAGTTTGAGAAACACAGCTCTAGTTAATCCAAAAGTTATGAGAATCCAAAGAATAGTCACCATGGACTGGACCAAGATATGTGGATGCCTGTATTAATTTGCTAAGACTGCTGTAACAAAGCATCACATACAGGATGGCTTAAACAACAAAACATGTACTTTCTCATAGTTCTGGAGGCTGGAAGTCTGAAATCAAGATGTTGGCAGGGTTGGTTGCTTCTGAGGGTTACAAGGGAGGGGTTTATTTGAGGCCTCTCTCTCCTTGGCTTGTAGGTGGCCATATTCATGTTCACATGGCCTTCTCATGTAGCAGTATCTGTGTCCAAATTTTCCCTTTGTAGGCCACCAGTCATATTTGATTAGGGGCCTACCCTACTCCAGTATGCCTCATCCTAACTTAACTAATTACATCTGCAGTAAACTGATTTCCAAATAAGGTCACATACAAATAGGGTATTGGGGGCTTCCACACAAGAATTTTGGGGGGACAAAATTCAACCCATAACAGCTACCCGAAGCAACCTAATAATTTGGCATCCCTTCAAGCACTGTTTAAATGTTTTTCATAAAGTCTAATCTAAAGCAACTAAGTCATGAAACATGATAAGAAATAAAGGACAAAATGGTAAGTTAATAGTTCTACTCCCACAGGATAAAATGCATCCCACCCCTCACTTCCCCCTTCCTTTTCTAATCTTTTTGTTTGCTTCCACTCCCAGCAGCAAAGAATTGCAAAATGCTATGATTTCCTTAGTGGAGACTGGATCAAATCAGCCGGAAAACCTAAATTCCCACCTTCTCCAAGTGAAATCCAGGCCCACTCCTGCAAAGGTGTGGCTGCCACCTTTCGACCTCATCATTTAGAAAATTATCTTCCCAAATGCCCTTTAAAATAGCAAGGCAGAATTAGGCTACTAAAAGATCAGCAACATTTCAAATGAAAAATAACAAGCAGTTTTACCCGATGTAGCCAAATAAGTGGTTTGCAATGAATTCAAATTTTGTTTAAAAAAATGGCTTGACAGAAAGTTTTTTTATCTCTCCATCCTCACACTTTTCCCAAACTTTGAAGGAGATGGGCAGATGGAATTACAGTGTGCCAAAGTAACAATATCTCCCTCCTTATGGTCTCCTAGGATAGACTTTGAGACTAAAATGATCGGTGAGACCTTTAATTATAGGGAATGGTTTGCATAGTTAAACCAGGGTTTCTCAACCTCAAACTATTGACTTTTGGGGCCAGATAATTCTTTGTTGTAAAGGCCGTCCCATGCATTGTAGGATGCTTAGTGGCATCCCTGGCCTCTACCGACTGATGCCAGTAGCATCCCCTTTCCCAGTGTGACAACCCAAAATACCTCCAGACATTGCCAAATGCCTCCTGAAAACCTATGAGGAAAAATCGCCCTTGGTTGGGAACAACTGAGTTAAACAAATAAACAAAAAAGATTTATCAATCAACTCTGACCTAACAAACTCTATCTTAATTCTCCTAATACTCTGTGTTCTTTTTATTTTTTCATTCATGTGACAAATTCCTATTTTGACTAAAATAAGATTTACATAGATGATAGAGTTCAACTCTTCCTTCTTCCTTGTAGCAACCACAATTGTTCTGAGCTTTAAAGAAAGAATAAGAAACAAAGGACAATGTGATCAATAACTTTAAAACTACTGGCAAAAAGATTTAAAAAACCTTAAATTTGCCACAATGCACCATAGTCTGATAATATTGCTTCTTAAGATAGCCAAAAAGCATTTTTCCCCCAAATATTAAGGGGGTAAAAATGTTTTGGTTACATGAGTTGCTTTTGTATAGTTTGAGTCAAAGTTATAAGTGTGCCCATCACCAAGCTAGTGTGCATTGTACCCGTTAGGTGTGAATTTACCCATCCCCCTCTTCCCCCCACCTGCTTCATTTCATTGAGTTTTACTTCCATATGTGCATGAGTGTTGACTGATTAGCTCCAATTAAATAGTGAGTACATATAGTGTTTGTTTTTCCATTCTTGTGATATGTCACTTAGAATAATGGCCTCCAGTTCCATCCAGGTTGTTACAAAAGGTATTAGTTCACCATGGTAGACATATACCACATTTTATTAATCTACTCATGTGTTGATGGGAACTTGAGTTGATTCCACATCTTTGTGATTGTGAATTGTGCTGCTATAAACATTTGAATGCAAGTATGTTTTTGATAAAATGACTTTTTTTCCTTTGGGTAAATACCCAGTAGTGGGATTGCTGGATAAAATGGTAGGTCTACTTTTAGTTCTTTGAGGTATCTCCATACTACTTTCCAAAGAGGTCGTATTACCTTGCAGTCCCACCAACAGTGTATAAGTGTTCCTTTCTCTCCACATCCATGCCTCTGCTGTTTTGGGACTTTTTGATAAAAGCCATTCTCATTGGAGTTAGTTGATATCTCACTGTGGTTTTGATTTGCGTTTTCCTGATGATTACAGATGTTGAGTATTTTTTCATATGTTCATTGGCCATTTGTGTATCTTTTCTTGAAAAGCTTTTGTTCATGCCTTTTGCCCACATTTTATGACGTTGTTTGATTTTTTTCTCGATCATTTGCTTGAGTTTTCGTAGATTCTTTTTATTAGCCCTTTACTGGATGTATAGCATGCAAATATTTTCTCCCATATTGTAGGTTGTCTATTTGCTCTAAAGATTGTTTCCCTGGATGTGCAGAAGCTATTTAATTTACTCAAGTCCCATTTATTAATTTTTGTTGTTGTGATTGCCTTTGAGGTCTTCTTCATAAATTCTTTGCCTAGGTTGATACCTGTAAGAGTTTTTCCAAAATTTTCTTCTAGAATTCTTATAGTTTCATGCCTTAGATTTAAGTCTGTTATCCGTCATGAATTAATTTTTGTGAATGGTAGGGATAATGGATCCTGTTTCAATCTTATACGTGTGGCTATCCAATTTTCCCAGCATCATTTATTCAATATGGATTCTTTCCTGCACTGTATGTCAAAGATTAGATGGCTATATGAGGATGGTTTTATATCTAGGTTCTCTGTTCTGAGAGAGGTCTGGTCTATGTCTCTGTTCTTGTGCCAGTACCATGCTGTTTTAGTTACTATAGCCTTCTAGTATAGCTTGAAGTCTGGTAAAATCGATGCCTCCTGATTTGTTCTTTTTGCCTAAGGTTGCTTTGGCTATTTGGGTATTTTGTGGTTCCATATGAAGCATAGAATTATTTTTTCTAGATCTGCAAAAAATGGCATTGATATTTTAATGGAGATTGCATTTAATCTATAAATCACTTTGGGTAGTATAGACGTTTTAACAATGTTTATTTTGCTGATCCATGAGCATGATATGTTTTTCCATTTGTTTACATCCTCTATGATTTCCTTCCTCAGTGATTCATAGTTCTCCCTGTAAAGGTCTTTCACCTCCTTAGTTAAATATATTCCTAGGTATTTTATTTTCTCTGTTGCTATTGTGAAGGCTATCGAGTATTTGATTTGGTTCTCAGTTTGACTATCGTTGGCATATAGGAATGCTACTGATTTCTGTATGTTGATTTTGTAACGTAAGACTTTGCTGAATTTATCAATTCCAGTAGTCCCATGGCAGAATCTTTGGGGTTTTCTAGGTGGAAGATCATATCGTCAGCAAAGAGTGACAGTTTGACCTCTTCTGTCTTCATTTGTATGCCCTTGATTTCCTTCTCCTGTTGGATTGCCCTGGCTAGGACTTCCAGCACTATGTTGAAGAGAAGCAGTGATCAAGGGCAACCTTGTCTGGTTCCAGTTCTAAGTGGGAATGCTTTCAATTTTTCCCCATTTGGTATGATGTTGGCTGTGGGTTTGTCATATATGGCTTGTATCATTTTTAAGTAAGTCCTGTCTCTGTCTGTTTTCTCAAGCATTCTTATCATAAAAGGGTGCTAAATTTTATTGAATGCTTTTTCTTCATCTACTGAGAGGATCATATGGTCTCTGGTTTTGCTTCTATTTATGTGATGAATTGCATTTATGGATTTGCATATGTTGAACCATCCCCGCATCTCTGGGAGGAAGACCACTTGGTCGTGATGTATTATTTTTTGATAAGCACCTGAATTTGGTTTGCTAGGATTTTATTGAGAATTTTTGCATTCATATTCATAAGGGATATTGGTCTGTAGTTTTCTTTTTTTGTTGTGTCCTTTTTTGGCTTTGGTATCAAGCTGATACTGGCTTTGTAGAGTGATATGGGGAGGAGTCTTCCTTCTTGATATTATGAAATAATTCGTGCAGTATAGATACCAGTTCTTCTTTGTAGGTCTGGTAAAATTCAGGTGTGAAACCATCTGGCCTGTAACCTTTTTTGGGTGGGGGGAGGGGGATTTTTTTATTGCTGCTTCAATTTTGTTACTTGATATTAGCCTGTTCAGGAGTTCTCTTTCTTTATTGAACCTAAGGAGATTGTGTGTTTCCAGGAATTTGTCCATTTTCTCAATGTTTTCAAGTTTATGTGCCTAGAGATTTTTATAATATTCAGAGATGATATTTTGTATTTCCTTGGAATCAGTTGTAATAGCTCCTTTTCCATTTCTGAATGAGCATATTAGGGGCTTTTCTGTTTCTGGTTAATCTAGAGAGAGGTCTGTCAATTTTGTTATCTTTTCAAAGAATGAAGTTTTTGTTTCATTAATCTTCTGTGTAATTCTTTTATTATGAATTTCATTAAGTTCTGCTCTAACCTTAGTTATTTCTTTTCTTCTGCTGGGTTTGGAATTAATTTGCTCTTCCTTTTCTGATTCCTTGAGAGAATTCATTAGATTGTTGATTTGTGATCTTTTTTTCTTTTGAATGTATGCATTTCAGATTATGAATTTTCTTGTTAGGATGCTTTTGTTGAATCCCACAGATTTTGATAACTTGTGTCCCCTTTGTCATTTAGTTCAACAAATCTTTTAATTTCCATCTTAACGTCCTCCTTGACCCAATAATCATTCAGTAGTAGGTTAATTTCCATCACTTTGAATACAGTTGAATGTGTTTTTTGGAATTGATTTGTAATTTTATTCCACTGTGGTCTGATAATATACATGGTAAAATTTCTATTTTTTTAAATTTGTTGAGACCTGTTTTGTGGCTAGATGTGATCAATCTTAAAGAATGTTGCATGGGTTGATGAGAAGAATGTATATTTAGCAGTTTTGGGGTAGAATGTTCTGTAAATGTGTGTTAGGCCCATTTGTTCTAGAGTCCCCTTTAAGTCTATTTTCTTTGTTTATTTTCTGCTTGGAGGATCTGTCCCATTCCATCAGTGGGGTGTTAAAGTCCCCGAGTATTACAATGCTGTTGTTTATTACTTTAGATTGAGTAAGGTTTGCTTTGTGAATCTGGGTCCACCTGTATTAGTTGTGTAAATGTTTAGAATTGTTATGTCTTCTTGTTGAATTGTTCCCTTCACCACCATATAATGATCATCATTGTTTTTCTTTACTTTTGTTGATTTGAAGTCTATGTTATCTGATATGAGACTGGCTATACCAGCTTTCTTTTGGTTTTGATTTGCATGGAATATTGTTTTCCATCCCTTCGCCTTGAATCTGAATGAGTCCTTGTGGGTTAGATGTGTTTCTTGGATATAGCAGACACTTGGCTTGTATTTTTTTTTAATCCATTCAACCAGGCTATGTCTCTTGAGTGGGAAGTTCAAGCCTTTCACATTTATTGAAAGAATTGATAAATGGGGTGGATTTCTGTTCATCCTGTTGAGTAGAACTTTATCGCTTTGTTTTACCTCTTGAACCATTGCAGTATCTGGGCTCTGATCTTTAGCTTTTGGTGATTTTTACACTGGTGGGTGTCTGTTGTGCTGATGAATGTATAATGCAGAACCGAATACTTCCTGCAGGGCATGTTTGGTATTGACAAATTCCCTCAGCATTTCTTGTCTTTATTTCTCTCTCATGCAAGAAACTTCCTTTTTCAGTATACAAAATTTTAGGCTGGCCATTATTTTCTTTGAGAAGACTGAGAATGGCAGCCCAATCCCTTCTAGCTTGTGAGGTCTCAGTTGAGAAGTCTGCTGTTAGTCTGATTGGCTTTCCTTTGTAAGTTACCCAATATTTTCACCTTACAACCCATAGGAGCTCCTCTTTCATGTTCACTTTGGCCAGTCTGATGACTACATGTCATGGTGATTGCCTCTTTGCAATGAATCTCCCAGGAGTCTATTGAGCTTCTTGTACCTGCATATCTAGGTTTCTAGCAAGACCAGAGAAATTTTCCTCAATTATTGTCTCAGTAGGTTTTCCAGGCCTTGTGTATTTTCTTCTTCATCCTCAGGAAGGCCTATGATTCTTATGTTAGGCCTTTTTGTATAATCCCATATTTCTTATAGGCTTCATTCATTCCTCTTATTTCTCAGTTCTTTATCTTTGACTGACTTGTTTGATTCAAAGGTGTTATCTTCAAGCTCTGAGATTCTTTCTTCTGCCTGATCTAGCCTATTCTTAAGGCTTTCCACTGTGTTTTGTATTTCCTTGAATGAATTTTTCATTTACAGAATTTGATTTTTAAAAATAATTTCTTAATATTTCTTATATAATTTCTTTAGTGATTGTTTCCATTCATTTCCTGCAGTGTTTTTGTGGTTTCTTTGTGTTGGATTTCTATTTACTTTTGTATTTCATTAAGCTTCCTTACAATACATATTCAGAATTCTTCATCTGTCATTTCAATCTTTTTGTTTTGGTTGGTATCCATTGGTAAGGAGTTCTTGTTTTCTTCTGGGGGTGGTGTCTTTTTACTCTGATTTTTCACATTTCTGGGGTTCTTTTGCTGACTCCTTCTCATGTGGCCTCTCAATTGAGACCTGGGGGTGCTAGGTCTGGCTTATGGGCCTGTCTCCAGCTCCCCAAAGATTGATCCCCATCTGTGCCAGGAAGAGGAGTACTTCTCCTGAGTTGCTTATGGGGTGTTCTTGCAGGTTTGATGAACCTCATCAGTTACCTCTGAACTTTACCTCTTTCCAACAGTGTTTAGTGAGTTACACCAGCTTAATCTCTGAGATGGTGGGTAGTACCTGTGAGTATGAATCAGCCACTCCCTGTTTGCTTGGGTTGGAAGGCATTATGCTTAACTATGGGGTTGTTCCCCCATCTTTTATTGACATTTGTGAGGAAGAGCCAGCTGCTGAGATTTTCTTTGTGCCCCTGGTAAGCTATAGTCCTCCAGGTGGGGCACACAAATTCCATAAGCTTTAGGGAGGGACTTTGTAGCTTCCAGGGGGTTGCTTGATCTCTACTCCCCCTGAGGTGGGGAAGGAGTAAGACAGATCATGGCTGGATTGCAAGAGCCTGAGAGGCTTTGCAAAGCCCGTGAGGCTTAGATATTGATTTTCTGGCCACTAGGGGGAGCCACTGGTAAAAAGTTCAGGGCAATCTCTCCAAGCTGGGACATCTGTTCCTGAGGGAGGGCCCTAAAAGCTTGAGTGCTAAGGCCTTGGGCCAGGCTCTTTCCGCCCTTGTCCACTAGCACAGTTTCTCTGCAGGGTGGGGTGTGCACCCTCCCTATTTGCCACTCCCTGTAATCCACAGCACTTTCTCATCAGATTAGTCATGTGAGTTCCCTCACCGCCTAAGACCAGCTCTCAAACACCCCCTCACTCCATGTGTCTGACACACTACCATGTGTCTCCGTGGAATGCTGGTGGGTAGGCAGGTCACCAGTTACACACCCCTGTTTCCCCACAAGACCCCAAGGGGAAAGAGGTAGGACTCTCTGTCCACTGGGCCTCAGCTGGTGGCACACTTCTGCTGGAGAGTAGTGTCCACGTGCAAATGTCTAGGCTCAAGCTGCACTGCCTATTGTAAGGAGTGAGGGGAGGGGCCACTGCTCCCATTCAGCTGGTGCACTGAAGGCACTTGGTTGTCATGGGAACCAGGGACTATGCTAATTTACTCCGAGTACTGCCCCCCATCCAATATGGCAATTCTCCAGCGGGGGTAGGGAGTGGGCACACTCACAGATCCCCATTCTTCAGCACCCCTCCATACTCTCCAATTGGATATGTCCAAGAGGGCTTCTTCACCACCCAAGTCCAGGACCAAAACCTCTCCCTTGCGTCAACTTGCACCACTCTCATTCCCCAGGGGGGGACCCAGTCCAGCCCGCCTGTCTAAGCTGCCAGGGCAGCATCTTGGGAAACGCCAGTGGGCAGGAAGCTCGCAAATTGTGGCAGCCCGCTCTCTGTGGCAACCTTGGCTGGGAAGGCACACCCACCATAGAGTCTGCCATTTGTGGTCTTCTCAATTCAGAGTACTCTTTCAGTTGCAGTGTCGGGGAGGGGCCACGGCTACCAGCCCACCAAGGTAAAATCACTTTCCGTGATGTCATGAGTGGAGGAGGTGCAGAGGAGGAGTTGTCTAGGTGTAAGAAAGCTGGCACTCCAGTCTCTGATGGCACCGTCTCATGGGGTGTCCCTTTTGAACAGCCAAACTCCTGGGGTTCACTGGTCTACCCCACCACTATTCCTATTAAGCCACAGTGCCTGGGCCCATGAAGGGTGGAAGCATCTCCAGTACATTTTGTGTCCCGCTGTTCACTGAAGGCACCTAGGTAGGGGAGGGGAAACCCCCTTTACCCTTTCACTGGGCTCTGAGCCTCTCTGGGTTTGGTCTTGTCCTCTCTATCTTCTTCCTCAGCTTTGCAGTTTTTCTCAGTGGGGTCCCCAGACATTTCTGTTGTGTCTCCCTGTGGTTCACACCTGAGCTGCAACTGCTCTCCACTCTCCTCAGTCCAATATTCTATCTTCCAGCTGTGACGATCAGCCAAGCAATGTCTCTAGTCAGCCATCTTGGCTCTGTCTCCCCCACAAGCATTCTTAAGCCCAAGTGACTCTCACAGAGGAAAAAAAAAGTCAAGTCAACAGTTTCTTAAGTTTCTTATGTTATGCGTTCTAAAATTTGTCTAATACAACAGAGAGAAAGTCAGTGAAAAAGGCTGCACTGAAAGTAGCATAATTTCCAGATCCATATTTTGAGCTTCTCTAGGTCAGGGGGAACCAAATGAGTAAAAAAGGATCAGCTCTTGTTAAGCATGGAAAGAAGAAACGATATTTTTAACCAAAATTTCCTTTAAAAATAACAGTTAATAAAAAGTCTATAGCTTTACTCTCTTGGAAGTTGCTTAAAACAAAATTTCACACTAAATTATCATGCTTTATCACAAATGATAGAGGGCATATTTTTTGCAGTTAAAAAATGTGTGTGCATGTGTGTGAGTGTGTGTACAGATATTCCTCATCTTACAATGGGGTTCTATCCCTGTAAACCTATTGTAAAGTTAAAAAATCCTGCCAAGCCATTGTAAGTCAGGGACTGTGTGTCTGAGAGAGACGTCTTCCTTTGATTCAATTTTGTGTTGCCTCAAACCCTCTGGTATGTGATGTTATAAAAAGAAATGTCCAATTTTATCCAGACAGATACTTTTCAAATGTGTATCTTCCACATACATTGCACATAGTAGGTGCTTAATAAATGGCTTCAAGAGAACAAAAGGAGGAGGTTGAATTTCCCAGCTGGCAGGATTGATGATCAGATTCAGAAATTCAATCAACTTCAAAAAAATACAGCATGTGATATTGTACATGTGAATCTGTGGGCTGAGATTCAAGCTCGTTATGTGTATTTATGCTACAAGATGTAACAAAACCAGAGTGTTGGCATTCGTCAGTTTGGGAGCTTCTCACCTACAGAATATGCAATGGCACAGTGACAAAGGATTGCTGAGGGGTTGCACAGATAAGATGTTCCAGGAGAGACCAGTCCTAACAAATGTGGAAAGTAGACATGAGCTGCTTCATGTAGACTAGTTCATCTTCAGCACCCAACCAGCAACGTGGATAAATGAGCAACTACAAGGTTTGAGATTCTATTCCAGGCATTACAGTCAGAGACGACTAACACACAACCCCTACCCTTGGGAAGCTCAGAGTCTCAAAGGGGAGATGGATTTTAAAAATAAATATTCAGTGGTTGCATAGAGAAGTAATAAATTGTTGGCAAGGACCAGGGAGAGGTCCAGGATGTTTTACACAAGATATGACTTTTATATTGAGTCTAGCAAGATGCATTTGTGTTCGTCTAGGTGAAATGGTGAAGGGAAAGGGAAAATACCAAGCACAAGAAATAATGCATGCAAAAAGAGAGTGTCATGAAATAGCAGGCATGCTCAGGAAACAGTGACGAGAAGCTCAGTGTTGTGCGGGGCTCTGGCAAGGCAAGACCACACATAGGAAAGAAGCAAATAATCGAGAGCTTATAAGCCATGTGAAGAAATATGGATTGTATTGTGAAGGCAGTGGGAAGCTACTAAAGGAGAGGAGAAAAGTAATAAAACACTCGTATTGATTTTAGAAGATGAGGCAGCAAAGAATCCATGGTCAAGTGTAGCTCTCAGAGACACCGAGACCTTTCATTTCCATGAAAATGACCAGAACGTCATTATAGCAATTTAGACCCAGGACGAATAGCACTAAGCGTATCTTCAAATCAATAAGAGTCCAGGTCGGGGAGAAGAAGGGAGGAGGAGCGTCCAAGGCCGAGCATCTCTCAACTCTTGACCTTGGGTCTTTAGCTGCCAAGAGGACAGTCCTGGGGTCAGGGGAGAGTTTGTAGGAAGAATTGAGTGTAGAGCAGGAGAATGCTGAGGAAGACAGCCAGGGGGTGACCTCCGGCTGCAGTGAGTGTGCCTCCTCTGGAAAGCTCTGACAGGTGGGAGAAGGCCCCCTGTGCTGTGTCCCCTGGCTATCACTGACCGACAGAGGGGTGGACACCTGACTGCAGCTGGGCATCCTCTAAGACACTTGCATGTTAGAGCGGTTGGAGCCAAATCTCGTCAATGCAAGGGCTCTGTAGAGCTGGTCCACATGCTCCATCCTGTGGGGTTCTGGGAGAAGGCGCTGCTCACTCCTGTGTGTTCCATTCTTGCATAGAAGTTCTCCAACATCCTTCCAATTCATTTCCACCTTTGAGCAGAAGTGGGAGGAGCAGAGTTGTTTGTAGCTGCTTTGCAAAAACAAAAAACACTTACCTAGTACAGAGGAGCAACATGTTGCAAATGTTGTGACCATTTTAAACGGCGGCCCCCTCTGCATTCAGGGCCGTATTTCTTGACAGGGCTTGTCCTTGGGAGGGGACAGTGCCTATGTGGCAATAGCTCCCCCAGGGTAGCCCTTGCACCTTAACAAGCACAGCCCAGTGTGTGGTGGACCAGGACCCCCAGGCGAGGGGTGGGCCGCAGAATTCTAGGTCTCCCTCTCCTAGGGTCAGTGGGACCCCCAAGGCCACCGACATGGATACAGAGCCCCGTGTGGGGAGGCCAAATAGATCTAGCCATCGGCAGGGGACAGGGTCTCTGCTTGTTTCTTTTCCTTCTTTAATGTTTTCCACTAAGATTCCCAGGAACCGTCAAGTTGCTTTTCTGCCCAGTTTCCCTGCTACAGATACTTGAGCAGCAAGAGAGGAAAGGCATGGAACAGGACAGGATAGAAAAAGGAGAAAATCTGAGATGAATTCCAAACTAGACTGCTTTTCCCTGTGCGTGGCCTTAATACCCATTATAAAATTTCCTGTCGTGGAAAAGGCTGGAAGATTTGGGATACCCCCAGCCTCTTCATGAGTGATGTTTTTGAGTTGTGTAAAATTACATTCAAATTCTGAATTTCAGATGAATTCCTGGTTAATACATATTTCTGTGATATATGGAACCTAATTAAAATTCTTAATGTCAGTTAATGTATCTTAACATATATTTCTATAATGTGTAGGACTACTTAATTTAGCGTAATTATCAAGATGAACTATATCACATGCTACAAGAAAATTGCAAGTGTCGTAAAATAAGAGGGCCCAGATTATCACAGTCCTCACCCTCTGAGATACCCTGTTCGGAAAGCCAAATAAAGCAAATAAATCCTCATTTGCCAGTTTAACGCTGCTTTGGTGATTTGATTAATTATTGTGAAGTGAAACAGCTAACAAAGAAGGATAAATAAAAATAACTTCTTGCATCCAAAAAAGGGTGTAAATTTTAACTCCAATGCATGACAGCAAATGTAAGCAAGAATTATAAACAATGGAGCCGGCTGAATGAATTAATATGCCTCAGCCTTTGTTGCTAGAAATAGACCCCTGTATTGTACTGGTACACTGTGGTTCCACTCAACTGCAAATTTGGCTTTTCTTTTCCACGTCTCCTGGGAATTCAGAAACTGTGTTCTTATTAACAACACGGAAACAACAAGGAAATACCATGGCAGAGAGGATTCTGGAAGCGTGTAGTGTCTCTCTATGAGCTTTGTCTTTTTTTCCTAGACCCTGCTATTTTCGTAAAGCATTTCTGGGTTTGGTTTGGTTTGCATTTCTCTTAATTCCTTCGTATGGACTAAGTAACTCTGTAGACATTCAAGTCCCATTATGAATTCCTTCTGGTTCATTTCTATAATAGTAGATTCACTGATCTACCTTCTGGTTCACTATTTGTTGAAAGACAAAGCTGACCCCAAAAGCTATTGTAAATATTTTCCCTTTCTGCAAGCCCCCAACCCAAGCTGGCCTCTAAATACCTACTTCATCAAGCTTAAGAGCAGTGGTAAGCACAGACCCAGCAACTATTGGGCACTTAATAGATACTTGTGGAGTGGCCGACCACCCCAACAGATATCTGTCAGGACGCCATCTTCCTTCCATGCTCAATCCTATTCCTTCCTGGTTCCTGAGTAACCTTCCTCTCACAGATTTTCATCTTCCAAAGCCTCTGCAACTGCTCTCTCTTTCCTAACTGCTACCTTTCAGCCACCAAACATGTTGCAAAAAAAATTTTTTTAAACACAACAACCACAAAAGCTAACCAACCAACCTACTAAATAATCCAGAAAACATTGTAACTTCGTCCTTAGAACTCTGAACCCCCGGAAAGCTGAGTAGAACTATTCTATCACAAAATAGGTCTGCCCTATGAGTGGTACAGGGGAGGGGGTACACCTTTCTTCACTGAGCCGTTCAGCCCAGAAGAGGCCATTTCCATGCTGTCCAAGAGTCCCTCTTCCCAAGTAATTCTCCATCATCCCTTTCTTACACTTTTGGGTGAGTAAACGTCCCCTTTCTTGCACTTCTTGGATCCATGCAACAATTCCCATTCGTCCTGAATTCTCCTATTCTCCAGTTGGAACACTTTCAATACCAACAGCCCTCTCCTTTGCTAATATGTATCACCTCTCATCACGTAGCTTTGCTGTGTGATATTGCCAAAGCCCCACCCCGCAAAGCTGGATGCTAAGGAGGGATAGTGGGAAGGGGGTTCGCCTAACCCAACTGCTGCTTCCATCTACCTTTCTGTTGCTCTTTATTTCCTGATAAATTTTTTGAAATGGCCTTCAACTGCAGCACCCATTTCTGTGATATCCATGACTGATTCTGGCAAAACCTACCTTTTGCCCTCTTCCTTTCTGGGGGCTGCTTTCTAGGGCCCTTCTGAGTGTGCAGTTTCCTGGGCCCCCCTCTGTCTGATCCCCAAGGCATCCCTTCCAAGTCTGCTCTTGGGCTCTCATCACCCCTTCTCTCACCCCATAAACATTCCCAGTGCCTTTGACTTAAAACATTTCCCATTTCTTCTCCCCATAAAAACTTCCATTCCCATTTCCTTGGAAAGGCTGATCTCAACTGGATGTTTAACTAAAAAGAGGGGTTTTGTGTGCTCCGTGGCACAGAAATGGCTGAGCTGCAAATTTGAGCTATTCATATTTAATGGCTTCTGCCTGGTCTGCTAGGTTCAGAGTGCTTATGGACTGTGACTTCACCCAGACTCAAACCAGCTTGTCAGGGAATCATCAGATTCAGTCGCTTCTCCAAAAGAACAAGGTGCCAACATTTTTCTTTGGCATTGTGTTCAGTGGGCATCTGGCCTTACTACTGCTAAGTACCCAATTTCACCAAGCCAGCCATGCATCCCCACATCATTCACTAAAGCCAGAAGTGGAGCAGGAGAACGGTGTGTTACAGTGTGCGTGTGTGTATGAACACCCACACAC
>RJWJ010013142.1:0-40503 GCA_004363605.1 Indri indri
TAGTAGACCTGTAACATGGTAGAGAACCATATTACGAAGTAAATTGTGCCAATAGCATCTCTTTAATGCCTTTTTTTTCCCCACATAGTTAAGAGGAACAGAGCTGGCCTTGGGCAGAAAGACAAAGTAGAAAATCTAAGTCCAGGCTTGTTTCTGTGGTGTCTAATCCTCCTGAGTTGTGAATTCTCCCCAGTTTCCAAACCCCTGAGCCCTCCTCACTGCCACCCACAAACACACATACCTCAAATTCTCCACTTTGTTTTAACGTCAAAGGCTTATGGCAATTTTTAACTCTCAGCACAAATGATTCTAAGTCAAAGAACTGACTTTCCCTGAGACAATATGCACTTTGATCCAAATTTCTAACAAAAGTCATATCCAGGTAGAGAGACTGAAATGTGAATGATTTGAAACCGGATACATTTCAAGGGCAAAGGCAAGACTAAGAGTGGGAAAAAGTTTTAGACTTCTTAGAGGAAGGTCAGGTGGGTATTTTTGTTTTCGCCAAAAATTGTATCAGCCAACTCTCAGATCAGTTCTGAAGGCAAGATTGATTAGGTTATACCAGAGAAGTGGAAGGAAAATGTATACAGAAGTAGTCAGCACGTGGAAAGCCCATACATTTATTCTCATGTTTCCACAAACCCAAAGGAGTTGTTTCCACTACAAAAGAGAGGAAAAAAAGAGGGAGGAAGGGAGGGAGAAAGGAAGGAAAGGAAAGAGGGAAAGAATCCTCCCTAGGGGCTGTGGTAAACCCAGAAGCAACATTAAGCATCATCTGTTTCTCTCAACTCTAGTGGACCCTAATTCCCAGATCTTACTCAGAAATTAGTTTCTGAATCTCTTCATATGGTTAAAATCATGTACAATTAACATTACTTTGGAAAATATCCTAAACCATTAATAATTTTCCTCAATTATATATATATATATTTCAATAAGTTCAACAATGACACAGGGTGGTTAGTTTTTTTTTCTCCAGTCCTTGAGTCAAGTTATTATCTCTTAGTTGAGTACTAAGTGGAACTTAGAGTTATGGTATATGAAAAATATTTGCTTTGATCCTTCTTAGTGCTGTGATAGGCCCACACTGTAAGAAGCATGAAGCAACTGAATTAGAGAGAAAGTAGAATCACATCTCAGATTATACTGTGCACAGTATTACTGAGTGGAGTGGCTGGCAAAATTGCTCACATTTATAGCCATGGAATATGGAAGCTGCCCTGCTAGAGAACTGGTCTATCATCTCTAATCTAGCATTGATTTAACTACTACCCCAACGCACATAGGTTCTTGACCCAGAACTCACTTCTTTCAGTCATTTCTAATTCTCAGGCTTGTACTTCTAGAAAAGGAGCCACTGGTTATGTTCTTAAAGATAGTCTGAGATTAAAAGCAGCATAACAAGGAATAAATAAAGTCTGGCAAAAAGTGAAGGGCATGAAGAAAGCTCTGGCATGAGGTTTCAGCTAAAACATTGAAGGAAAACTGCATGAAGAACTGGGGTGGTGATGGTGGTGGTGGCTAGATGCCACACTTTATCTTTTAAAATGTGTTAATATCTTTGTGTGTGGATATATGATGACTAAATGGTGAACGGTACCACATGGAACTGTCAACACTGGCATAGTTTTGAGGCACTAGTGAAGTAATAAACACAGAATAAAAATCTGTAAATTTGATTTTTCTTTGAGAAAGAAGTCTTAGTTATAGAAATTCACATAAGTTTCATAGCATGGATGCTATGAAATCATATGACACTTATTAAAAGGCATGTGTTAGCTTACTCTTGCTTTCTCTGACTTCACACTTTCATACTTAATATGTGCTGTTTGGAATGCTCTGCTCACTATTGTTTTTAATCCAAATAACTTGAAATGTAATTTATTTTGTTCGCCAGGATAAATCATTACATGAGAAGAATGTTGTAAATGTATATACTTCAGTGTTACTGAGAAAATTAATATGAACTCCCTATCAAATAACTACAAGAAATCTTGTCAAAATAAACAGCAAACATTTATGCAAAACAGAATTTTCTTCTTACAAGAAAATGTAACACTGACATACATATATTAATATATTATGGTTCAGAGATTGTAGTTTATCACATTTATTGTGAAAAAATATATGTAGTAGTGCTAGCATACCTCCCCCAAATTCATTAGCTTAGGATGATAGAAGTTTATTTCACTTTGAAGTTCAAAACAGATATTCATGTCAAAAGTACTGCTTGCTTTCTTGTAGTGATTCAGGGACCCAGGATCTACTTATCTAATAGCTCTTCCATACCCTAGAGCATTGTGGTTCTCTGCAGCAGCTAGAGAAAGAAGAAAAATATAGAAAAGGCATATCTACTTTCTAAAATACTTGCCTTAGAAATGACACATATTACTTCCACTGATATATTTGTGAAAAGTAGCTCACAGGGCCGCATCTGAATGAAAATGAGGCTGTGAAATGTAATTCTGGCTACACAACCACATTCCAGAGATGTCTCTATGCCTACATCCCAGAGACATCTCTCTGTTATTAAGGGGGAATATGAAATTTGGTAGCCAGACAACTATCTCTGTCACAGTACCACCTGTAATTTTAGCCTTTGCATTTTGCTTGACCGTTACCACATAAGGATTTGCTTACATCATGATTTCTTCCAGGTTTCTTGGTTCAAAAAAATTATTTCTTTGTTCCACTTCCAATCAAGAAATTAAGAACACAGGCATGAGGACTATGCAGGATAGCGAGGAGAAGATAAACAGAAGTCATTTATTGATTCTAGGAGTTAAACCATAGATTATCTAACATCAGTGTAATTGTGAGGAAAAGATTGAGTTAGGAGTCACCCAGTCCTACATTTCACATTCCATTGGCATCTACCCATAACCTGTTGAGTGAACTTGGGAAAATTATTGTACTCTTTGGACCTACAATAAGGAAATGGCACTGGGTCATTGACTCTCAAACTTTCTACCACTGCAGACAACCTCAAAAAAAAAAACAAACTTTGAGATTACATTACTGCATAAGTCTACGTTAATTAATAGCTTATATTGTCACCACAGTGATTTCATTTATTCTTTTTGAAATGTTAAAATTAGCTCAGAAAGTTTATTGCTATTAGTACTATTACCACTACAACTATTATGACTACAATTTAAATTAAACTGACCCTTTATTGAGCATTTACCATATTCCATGCATTCTCCTAGGTGAAGTTCAATCATCTGGAAGAAGAAGCATAACTAAGACACAAAACTCCAAGCCAACTCTGAAGTCAGAATTCTTCATGGCTGTGTTGGTGATTTAAACACCACTGTAAGGAACCAATGGATACGATGAATTATGATCAGGTGTTTCTATCATATCTGTGTATCTGTGAACTCAGACCAAAGAGTGAAAAGATCACTGCTTTCCATGACTCCACCAAGTGCCCTTTTTCCATTTCAATCCTCTGTGTCTCAGTTTCCTTATTTGAAAAGTTTATATAGCTTACCCATCGCTCCCTCAAATGCCTTAAGTGCCAATTAAGCCACTGCTCCAAAGCAATAAAATCCCAACTTCTGAGAATTAACTATATGAACATAAGGTAATGAAGCCAACTCAATTATCCATGGTAAGAGATGACAAGGAAAAGGAAGACTAAATTAAATCTACAGGTGTCCCTAAACCACATTTTTGCCATTCGCCTAAGCTCTTAACTAGCACTGCTAATAAGCTGCAAAATAGATATATTTGAATTTTATCACTTTCCCTCTCCACTCCCTCCTCTTGTCTGGTTTAAGTGCTAATGGGCAGTCAACCACCCTTTAAAAGACAGGAAAAGCAGAGGCTGGACCAAGCAATCAATAGACTGGATAATTAGCCCCTGAGTAATCGAGAGTTAAATGTCTTATATTAACTTCACCCCATTACTCCCAGGACATGAACAAGCCAGAGCAAGATGGACACGGATACGAGCGAGCAGAAGTAAAAAGAGACATGGTAAAGAAACAGAGCTCTCTACCTTGGGGTTAGCGTATGACATGAACTCTAATGACATAAAACCAAATGACAACAGCGGGTTAGCTGGGCAATTCAAAACATGACAAGGTGGTCCAAAAGAGCTGTAAGAGAGTTATTTTCCCTCAGCACCAAATTATTTCTCTCTCTCTCTCTCTCTTTTTTTTTTTTTTTTTTGACAACAAAAGACTCACTCCAGGCTTTGGCTGTGTTCCCAAAAGATTGGGTAATTAAGCAGGTATGATTTCTAAGGAGAAATAAATATTTTTCAGTTACTAGACACTGTCATTGGGCTTTGATTCAAATGCGCATAATTTTTGAACAGGAAACATAATGAAAGGAATGTTTCACAAATTAATATAAAGCCCAAAGGCACACCTGGCACTCTCTTACATGAAATCATCGCCTTTCATAAGCCAGGAATGTCAACCGAGTACCCATCTTGGAAAGTGTTTTTCCCCTTGTAGTGGTAGCACTGGTTTTTAGAAAGGAAAAACTCAATTTGAAGAAAAGTGCTTACAAAATATGACTTGAACCTTTCTTTATAGGTTTGAAGGTATTTTAAAATATAATGATATTGATTTCAGCATAAACAGTGAAAAAAGGTGCCTCCTCTTCAGAAGTTGAGAAGATAAAGAGGACCTTCTATATGACATGAATAATTGCACCAGATGACTAATTCAAATGAGAGGTTAGGATATAGAGTGCTGGGCTCCAGGCCCAGAACCCCAAACTATTATTCTCTAAAAATAAGGTGAAACTCTGAAAGGTAAAATCACTTGAGAAGCCAAGCAAATTCCCCCCAAATGTAGTTTTAACTGTGCAAGTCAGAGTGAGTCAAACGCAGGTTGAATGACAATTTTAGGGTGTCAAAAAGTGTCTGAGTCATCACATGAAAGATTAAACAAAAATTTTCCCTTTTAGTGGTAATAGGTTTAAGGTGATCCTTCTATACTTTTTGTCTGTTCTCCTAACAGTAAAGAGTATGATACTGGTTTAACCGTGAAATAGAGGTTGCACTTAACAAGATCACATTTTATATGAATGTCACAAGAAATTTGAAATAATGAGATACAAACATATTCATGAATCTCACTTTATGCATAATGTAAAATAACCAGAATAACAAAAAATTAAATACATCGAGAATTGCTTAATTTCTAAGATAATGGTGAACTGACTGAATTTCACATGTATTAAAATTGGTAAATATTCTTGTCATCTGAGCAACATATTTTTATATGTTTAAATATTTTCATAAATGATTTCCGAATAGTCAATATTATGCTATTATTTTAATGTTCACCAGTAATGCCTTTTTAAAATCTTTTTATAGTCTTTATTTTTTGAGTGATCATAAGTGGCTGTAAGGGGCAAAAGGGGGTGATCCCTTTTCTCCCATCATAAGGATCATGTGACACTTCTATACTAAAACCAGGTTAACAAGATAAAAGCATAATTTATCTAATCACATTTTTCCATGACACAGGAACCTTCAGAATGAAGACACAGTGATACAGGAAAAACTGTCTATTTTTGTGCTTAGGTTCAATGAAGTGTGGACAGCCCTTACAGAAATATGATTGGATAAAAAAGATGTGGATCTAATGTTAATAGAGTCAGAAAACTCAGCAAGCCTTTTCTGTTCAAATTTTTTTGGGGGGGCCTCTCTGTGTAGCATTCCTTCCTCCCATGTATAAAGTAGGACCCCTCTTGAGTGAAGGTCTTAATTTCTTTATGGCCAGTTGTTAAACAGAAAATTTGGGGGAGGGATTCAGGGTAATATTTTTAGGCTTTATGGCTGACTTTGAGGAAAATAGGTTCTGGTTTTTATGACCTGCTTTCGGGAAGAGGGATTCTAGTTTCTGTAACTAGCCTCAGCGGAGAAGAAGGGGTGAGAAACAGCAAGGCAAGGGAAGGTCAGAAAGAGACTCTGTGAGGCTGCTTCTTAGCCCTTTACTTTGGGGTATCGTTTTCTGAGCCCCAACATTCCCCTGTTGGAAACTTCCCCAAGAACGTCCACAGCCCAGAAACTGGGTTGGTGGATTGTCTCATAAGCCATTGAATCAGTATCTCAGTCTCAAGAATATGCCAATTCAGTTAAACAGTTAATAGTTGTGTTGCATTTCAGGCAGTGGTATATTGTAGATGGGCTTCCACCAAAGTCAGAGCCCTATGTAGTGTGAGCAACCAGATATTTAATAAGAGGCATTTCTATGAAAACAAGAGAAAAAAGTTAATAGTTACAAGTAACTATAAAACTCAGATTTTTTTAGTCTAGAGGGCAGCCAGTAAGAAGATTTTTAGATGTTAGGCTTGAAGCATCTTCAGATAGAGTGAGAGAAGACAGTGGCAATCTGACAGATTTTCTTTGTCTATAGTTTGTATCAGGTGAAGTTTCTTAGTAGTCAATACAGCAACAGGCACAGCGGTTGTTTATACATGAACCATTGTGGTAGTTTCTCTGAAGTTCGTATCAAAGTGTCCAGCTTTAGCTTGTAGGTTTTCAGGAAGGGAACAGTTTTTATTTTAATGATTTCAAGTCAGAAAGGTGGGAGAAAATTTAGAAACATAATTCTAATCTAGAAAGCTGCAGCCAGATATTGGAGGAAACTAAACATTTGGAATTCAATACAGATAATAAAAAAAATTCAAAAACAATAGATAAGGCTACAATCTAATAACAGGTGCACTATAGCTTTTCTTCTGAAACTTAATTTTCTCACTCAGTTCCCCCATTTTTACCAAAGATAATCACAGGAAGACTAATTTGCTTGTAAAATAAGTTTAGTCTCATTCTTGGCCTGATTATTTGCATAAAGGGTAGTTAGAATAATGATAAGCTATTTTTACTTTTTTTTTTTTGGAGACAGGGTCTCACTCTGTTGCCCCAGGTAGAATACAGTGGTAGAATACAGAGGTAGAATACATCATAGATCACTGCAGCCTCCAACTCCTGGACTCAAGCCATCCTCCTGCCTCAGCCTCCAGAGTAGCTTGGAGGGACTACAGGTGTGCACCAACATGCCCAGCCCTTTTTACTTTTTAAGTTGGCTTTACTGGAACATTTTAGATTAATTAGACTTTTAAAAGCCTCTGGAAACTTAAGAACCAAGCCAAGCATTTGACTCACCCTCAAACTGTGTCTGTACTAAATGTATAAATTCAGTGAATTCCTCTCTACTTGAGGTCCTCAAAATATCTAAAAGTTCCTGGCCTAGTCAGAAGTGACATTCTTTACTCATCACAAGGCCAGGAATCCTATAAGGGAACTGTGTAGAAAAGATACCAAGCCAGTTTTTCCAAGGGATTTTCTTATTGGCTCCACAAAAGTCAACCTCAATCCCTCAAAACAGTCTAGTAAAATCTGAAAATATGACATTCTATTACTAACCAAAGCCTTAGTAGAATAGCCAGTGTTTCCAATTGTCCTGTTACAAGATGAACAGATTCTTACTGAACTTATGCAAATAACTATATTGCCATAAAATAGTAATACTCATGAATAGTTTCCAAATTTGCAAAGAAGGGAATCACGGAGAGAGAAAGGCAAATATTTTAATTCTCCCCCCAAAATTATAATTTTCTAAATTGCTGTAAAGCTATAGGCAGCCCAAGAGAAAAAAGTTTCTCACTATGAAAAACAAAACATAAAAAAGAATCAGCAATGTTTCAAACAAAAAGTCATTAAAAAAATCATAATCCTTCATCAGTTCAGTCCCATGTAATTAATTATTGTTCTACATGGTGTTAGGTTAGCAATTTTATAAGTCCATTTTTTTTTATTAGAGTTCTGGAATTTTTACCTAGACCAGTGATATAGTCATAAAGTTATCAGAAATTTGTATTTAAGAGTACTGTTCAATGTCCTTTCCAATTGAAGAATTAAATGTTGGACTATAGCTGGTTGTAAAATACTTTCAGAAAGAATATCAAAATAAAGCAATTAAATGTGGACAAGACTAAAATGGTCATGGTTAAAGATGAAATTGGCAAGGAAATGTGGTTATTTTCTGTGGAGTACAATAATTTAATATACCCATAATTACGACTGATACAATGACTGACTCTTACACAATTTTGGAACACATGTTAATAACACATCCATATGAATATAACTCAAAGAAAGTTAAACATTAATTCATATTTAACATTTCCCTTATCAAATAAGTCAGATTTGGTTCATTTTCTTTCTTTCAGATGCTTCAGGAGCCCTCTGGAATAACTCAAAGTTAGTTTGAGGTCAAAGAGACTTAATTTATAATTTGAAATTTGATTTTGGGAAGCCTGTCAAATATGTCAAAGATTCAAAGCACTGACCAAAGTAAGATCACAAATCATTATGAAATAATAGTCATTCATTCAACTAGAGTAATAATTGAAAGAGTTTAAAATGCAGAAACCTTTAGTTTTTGATAGAGAAGAGACTCAGTTTTTCAAGTAATAAAATAACCTAATGAAAACAGCACAAGGGACACAGGATCTGTTGCTCTCTCCCCTCTTTTTTTTCTTTTGCAGTTTATGCAAAGGTGAATAGAAACCTTTTATCATCCCTTATTAATACCACATGAAAATCTTGTTCAAAACAGAAAACCAAATTTTATTTTTGTATCAGTTATTAATATTAAAGCTATTTTTAATAAAATTTTATAAAGAAATCCACCTAATCTTTGTCGGCTTTGTCCAGACCAGATTTTTTAAACTTTTTATAACCTCTTGCATTCTTTCATTATCTTTTTTAGCTTTTTATATACGTTCTGTTTTATCTGTATTATTTTTTCCAGTTCTTCACTTTGGACCAAACTTTAAGTAATCTCTAAACTAGACAAAAATCATTGTTTTCCACAAGAACACATGTACCCTACAGCGTCTTACTTTCCTTGTATACTCTGTATACAGAATTGTTTCTCTTATATCTAGTAGTTTTAATTACATACACTAATTAGAATTTTAATCCTTAGCAATTATAAACCCAGTACTCTGTAGACTAACACCATTTTATAATTTTTAGAAAGATATGTTTGCTCAACCTTTGGTTTATGAGGAGATCTTGATATATTTAGCTTTTTAATGCCATGATAAAAATAAGATGCCAAAGTATACAAACTTAAACTTATGTTTAATAATGTTTTAGTATTTTAACTTATTTAGAAATGACTCAGATATTGTGTGATTATCTGTTATTTAATTTAACATAACATAACCTTAAGATTTTAAATTACTGAAAAAATTTTTGAAACTCTGACGAGCTTATTTATAAATGTTTATCTCATTTACATTTACTTAATTTATTCATCATTCTTAACAAGTATATTTGAATTTCTTATTGAAAACGAAGCTAGCCTTTAAGTTATTTTTGAAAAACCCAAGCCAAGCTAACCCTGCATCAGCCAGCCTTGTTCTAATCAAGGCCTTTGAGACACTGGACATAGGATGGGGACATACTGAGCTTGGCCCTGTCCTGTGGCAGGTGGCCAAGGTGCCACAGGCACACACATGTCCCCAAGCTTTACCATTGCTACCTGTCCATTCCTGAGAATCCAAAGGCTTAAAACTAAAGACATAAGCTTATAGCAAAATGGGTGCAAGACTTTGGGGAAGCCCAGCAGTTGGTTCCTATAGCTTCAGCTCACTGATAAATTAGGCAAGGATAAAAAATACAATAGAAGCAAAAAAAGACAAAAGTTAAACATTTTTTAAATTTTACTTTTATGACTGGCATGTATTAAGTAATTAAACAATTCATTTTTAATGTGTATTCTGCTCTACGGTTGCATTTAAAGCATCCGATAGAGACAGCACAAACCTGTCTAACCAGCAAACCCATCTAACCAGCAAACCCAGGTAAAAAAATATGCTGACAATTTTGAAGATATTTCTATTTTTATATACCAACAATTTCGAAAACAGCTTTATTTACCAAGGATTATCTTAGGTCACATATACTAAAGGGCATTTAAGTTAGTTTCTATTTTCTTTTATTTTATCTCCAAGAAAGAGCTTAGGGCATATTGCCTATTATCAGAGATCAATTCTATAGAACTGTGGATTTGATCTTAGGTCTCAATGTTTCCAAAGCTCATCTGGGTGGATAAAATATTCGTTTCTGCTAAAACTGGATTTGTTTCATCTTTTCCTAACTTGGGCTTAAAGTTTTTCTCTGGAAAGTGGCTATAAACTCTAGCCCTGCTTGGCAGGTTTATCAAGATAGCCAGTCTCTAGCAGAGTCCCAGTGAGGGGGAGATTTACGTTTCAAGTATGTCAGTTATATGAGACGCAGGAGGATCCAAAAATGGATGCCCAGGTAACATAAAAATCATAGAAATGTATTACAGGATTTTATAAGAAACATAGGAGGTCAGCCTAGAAGAAAATTCAGATGTCATTTCAGAATAACAAGCTGAATGCCAGAACATCTTTTGGAGACCAATCTAGTTAGATAGGTGGCTCTTTAATTTAGTTTTTGTTTCTTAACTGGACTACTGAGTTTATGGTAGAGCACATTAATAAATGGATAACTCTGCAAAGCATTCATAGCTTTGGAGGCATAATACTCATACATGTAAAAGACAGGCACAGCTGGAAGGCAGAGCACCTTTATCTCCAGAAATCAAGGATCCCATTTTTATGTTGAATTCTGGGTATCCCAGAACCCAGGCAAAAGCCCAAGAGGAAAACGCCAAGGAGCCAGGCTGTGCAAAGTTTCTACAGTGCACCTCACTGCAAGGATATCGCCTTGAGACTAGTGAGCTATCCAATGCCAGCCAGCCACTTCTGGACTAATCTGCCGCCCACAGGAGCCCTGCCCCTCAGTAGTGAGTGCTCCAACAGCCTCCAAGTGCCCAAACCAACTGTGTCCATTGTCAAGTGTGGTTTGGCTCTGAGATCCCCTTGATCAACTAAGCCAATGATTTTTCTTGTAGCAAATTGCCGTTTGCTATCAGTTTCTGTTTGACTCAGTCAGAAATCTGAAACTATTCTTATATAAACTTACACAGAAACAAAGAGGATAAAAAGCCAGAGCTCACCCTCCGTAGTAATAACTATTCATTGTAATCGTTAACTGCTGTGCGTTACCTTTAAAGTTGCAGCTCTTACCAGTGACACCTTAGTTATCATACACCCAAAGTTCAAGTGTCCTCTCACAGTATAAAGTAAACCTTGGTACCTTCAAAAGCCAAAGAGATCAGAGAACTCAATGTAAAAGAGAGCAGAGCTGTAGCCTTGAGAAGAACCCACTCACAACTCTTGGGGCTCCATGATAAAGACATGGGGCCCAACACAGGGGTCAATGGTGCTTTTTCTGTGTTCCTCAAGAGGTTTCAGGGTTGCTAGAAGTCTCTTTTAGATACTTCCGTGTGGTAGCCAGAACTCTGATTTTCCTATGGGAGAAGCAGAATTCAGTAGAGAAAACAAAGGCCCTAAAAAAATGATAGTTTAAATATCAGCTTTTAATTAAGCCAACTTCTGACTATAGCCCTCTAAAAAAAATTCTTTTAAATCTCTTGTCAGATTTCATCCAGGAAAAATAGCAAATATTCCTGACTTCTTTTTATTTTTTTCTTTAAAACCAAATGTATCTGCCAAATGATTCAGAATCAAAACGAATGAGCCTTTTATGACTTAACCAAGGACGCACGAGGCATCTCCAAAGAGGTGCAAAGAAGCAAGATTCAGAGCCACCCCCAAAGACAGCTAAAAGAAAAAAAAAGATAACTCCTTAAGAATTGGCAATAGTAGATAAGCTAGTTGCAAATGGGGTCCAACCCACATTTCTGTCTGGCCCTATTCTTTTTATGGGGCCCACCTTTCGGCTGGCCACCTGCACACACAAACCCAATAGCCTGCGTGCTCCCTACTGGACAGGCCAAGCCAAGTGTTCAGGACACAAAATGAGACAAACAGGTAAATAATAGGTGTTCATGAAAGGGAAAGGATCGATAAATGGGTACACCAAAACCACATTTACACAAGAATCACTATCCAAACAAATGATTTTCTCCTGATGACCTGAATTTGGAAAGAAAGAAATAAAGGGAAATTACTACCTTCCATTATCTATCAGACATTACAGACAGAGTTCCAGAAGAACTGACCTTGGAAAAAAATTCTTACCTTTTTTACTGGCTTTTGTTTGGTTTTGATTTTGGTTTTTATTTTATATAATTTTTTAATGTTTTCACTGATATATAATATGTGTACATAGTTATGGGGTACATGTGATATTTTGTTACATGCACAGAATGTGTTATGATCAAGTCAGGGTATTTGGGGTATCCATTACCTCGAGTGTTATCATTTCTGTGTGTTGGGAACATTCCTCTATTTTGAAATATACAATACATTGTTGTTAACGATAGTCAATTGTCCCAAAATGACATCTGTAGTCTTTGGAACAAGTCATGTTTCTCAGCCATCTCACCTTCATTGCCAGAACTGTGGAGGTGGATAGGGGGCAGGCCCGTTCTTCCCTATCCCAAGGGTCAGGGCCCACACCCCTATAACAAAGAGAGCTTTAACAAGAGAAAAGCTTAATGAATTTGCTTTACCATAGCTTTATGTGACACAGGAGACTTCAGAATGAAGACAGGAAGCTGCAGGGAAAACTTTTTATGCTTAGGTTCAGTGGAGAATTGACAGCCCCATAGCAATATGATTGGACAAAAAGGGTCTGGTCTAATACGGATACACTGAGTGGGGAAACCCAGTAAGGACCGTCTATTCAGATTTTGCTTGGCCATATCAGCACTGCTGGTGCAGTGGTATATGCAAGATTCCCAGATTTTACTTGCCCTCCTTTGGATTGAGGGTCTGAATTTCTTTATGGCCATCTGTTACGCAAAGAGGTTGTGGTGGGCAGTGGGGGGGAGGTTAGAGTAATAATTCTGGCTTTATGGCTGACTTTGAAGAAAATGGGCTCTGGTTTCTATGGGTCACCTTGGGGAAAAAAGATTTTAGTTTCTATGTTTCACTTTGGTGAAATAAGAGGCAAGAGACAGGAGGGCAGGAAAAGGTCAACGAGAAGCTTACTTCTGAGGCTGCTTCTTAGGACTTTACTCTGGAGTATCGTTTTCTGAACCCCAGTGCCCCCATATTGGTGCTTAGTGCTATTGGGGGGAAAACCCTGGAAATCAATAATTTGGTAATAAAAATTTAGAGGTAAAAAATTATTAAGATAAAGGCTGTGCCAGCTATCAAAGTTATTGTCCCTCAGCTCCAAATACATCCATCATTGCCTGCTCTATGGAAAAGGAAAAGGGTCCTTTAAGTACGTTTTCCTTTGCTAGCTAGATGGTATTAAGCTTTGTCAAGAGCGCTCTGGAAGGACATTGGGTAAGAAAGGGGTTTTCCTTCCAGGTTCTGGTGTGCACACTGGCAAGCTCCATGCAGCTTCTGCAGCACACGTACCTGCAGCGCAGGAAGCTTGCACAGCACCTGACTCCTGCCACTTATGGTACTCGGCCACCCCAGGGGCCAGTCAGCAGCTTCACTAGTCACCCGTCTCAGGTGGTTTTTGCAGTTGTGGGCCTTCTCGAAGAGGCAATTCATAGTGGACAGCTTTCTCCAGCACCCTCATAAATGGATTTCTGGCAAGTTCTAGAGGGCAGATTTCTAGCAAGTTCTGCCAGCGTAGCAATACGATGACTTTTCTGCCATCCAGTGAGCCACAGCGGTGCCATGTCCACCAATGTCTGCATCTCAGCCTTGGAGTGGCAACTCTACCTTGGATGCTCTAGCTCATTCCTTTGAGCTCTTTGTGTTTATTAATACTATGTTCCTTAGAATTCTTATCTTACTAGTCAATGCCTAGTAACTTCAATCCCTTGTTATATTAATAATTCTTTATTACAACTTTCTCGTTCAAATCACTCTGCAGATTCTGTCTTCTGTAAGGACTCTGACTAATACAAACTGTGATCAACCACTATGAATCTCCATAATGTTAATATTAGGGAGAGCTCTGTGAATATTATAGAGATAATGCTGAGAAAATATTAAACAAAGAATTTTTAAAATATGTTAGAAAGTTGAATAGCCATGCATTTGAAGGAGGCATTCACTGTTTACAAGTATTTTTCTAAGAAAATTTTCTTGAATTACGCTAATTTTGAATTATCTCTGGCCTTCAGGAACTCAGCCCTCCTATGTGACTGTCCTACATACATATATACAAGCTTTCTAAAATTTTGTCAATGTTTTATGCCAGCCAGAAAGATCACTAAGTGTTGAGTCTGCAATTTATGTGTACATATAACACTTTATAACTGCGAATATGAAGCCATACACTGACCGAAATTACAAAATGTTTAAAAATATTTTGAAATTGAAATGAGGTATGACTTTATTCTCAAAGTGGTGACATTCTTTTATGCATCTCCTACCAGTCCTTGCATCATGCTGATCCTGTCTGCTCAGTCAATTATCTTTTTCTTTGCATTAGAAAAGAGTCACAGGGGGAATAAACTACTAGGCAGAAAGGATCAGCATCCAGCTTACAGACCATTGTGAATATTTATGGAGCATTTGAGTATTATTATCTGAGTCTTTTTCTCAGAGTGCTCTTTTGTTTAATATGTGACCAGAATAATATCTGGCTGTGTGATATCATCTAAGAAAAGAAACTGTGTGTGTGCATGTCCCTACCTATATTCACACGTGATCACATTTATGTGAGTTACCCACTGGCATTTTTCCTGTGATATATTCAATCTCTCTCTCAGGTCCAGTTCTGTCTTTCATCTCTCATTTTAGGTATCTCGCAAAGTCTAGGACTAAACCTTTCTCTGCGTGCTCACCCCCTTAGAGGCATGACAAATGGAAGCGGAGTTAAGTTACTTTACAAAAGCAGTGAAGGCTCACTCAAGAGAAATCAAGAAATACAAATAAGCAAAAGTATATAACCAATACCCGTAACTCCTCTGACTTATACAGAGTCAATTTCTGTTACCATCTTGTATATGCATACATGTATTTGCAAGTTCACATACACAACTCATAATCTTCAGGATATTTTTCTAAATGTGCAATATATGTATTTACTGTTTTTCTAACAGATCTTTCCAACTATTCCACTAGCATTACATGTTACATTTCAGAACTACATCATTTCAGTATTGCAAAGAGTACAAGGTAAAATTAAATGACTAAAAGTGGAATATAAAAGAACAAAAAAGGTCTGAAAAAATCCTGGAAATAGGAATATTTATTTTCTAACCATGTATTGTGTTGACTAGACAAATTTCTTTTGACTAAATCTCCTTCCATTGGAGGAAAAAGCATCATTTGTAATGATTAGAATTAATGAAGTGGAAGCAAGAATGCATAAAATAGGTCCAGATATATCAGAAATAGTAGTCAGGTCAAAAGTTTTAAGATTCAAAAGACTGAGATCTAGGGTAGGAAACATTAAAGCATATCAGGCCATTTGTGTCTCTCTGAATTTTATATTTTATTTCAATACTGAAAAAGAAAGAGTTGATATAGCTGTCTTAAAAGTCAGTTATGAAAAATCACTTTCTCTCTCTTAACACATTGGTATAATGAACTTCACAAAGCAAGCAACTTAATGAATTAAAAGTTTGCCATAGGATCAATATGTACTCTTTAGGGCTGCGTGTGTGTGTGTGTGTGTGTGTGTGTGTGTGTGTGTGTGTGTGTGTTTACGTATGTGTGTCTAACTTGTAAGAAGGCAAAAACTAAAATATATTCAGTAAAGGGTGTTCTTTGTTATGCAGTCTTATCTCAAAGTGCCCTCACTAATGTGTAAATTCCAGCACAGAGCTTTTTCTTCTGCCACGAAAACTAAAAAGATCAGATTTGTGTCACCATTATCTAAAAGCAAGATGACATTCTACATTATTTCAACTTGAGACAATGAAGAATTTCCTAGTATGCCACAATTTGTTTTTGATGTTAAACAAGTCACTTGTGGAAATACGTAACCTGATTTAATAAATGTTTTCAAAACATTTTGTGCTATCAGAAAATAGAATCCCGTATCAAAATTAAATTGTGGTCTTAAAAACAGTAATAGATTCACTTTACTAAAACTTCAGCCAGAAAACATAATGTTTTTAATACTTTCTACTCACAAGAAATTTTCAATATGATTTCTAAAGGATTTTAATCTAAAAGAATTTCCATGCTATCTTTTAGTATTAAAGTAGTCTATTGCCACTGGTCTTATTTCCAATGTAAAAAGATGACCTAAAGAATCACCTATTAGGAAGTTCAATTCTGAAAACCTTTCCAGATAATATATTTTCACCATAACTTATATATAACTGAACAAAATGGCAAGGAAGACTCAGTAATTAAACTTATTCTCCATGGATGGACTGTTCAACAGGGAAATCTCTAGGTAAGTTGCTATTGCCTGGTGTGCCTGTTGGCTGGTTGCTTAAGAAAATATGAGGTTATTGCAATTAATTGTACCATATCCTGATATTTAAACTCAGCAGTTCCCAATACTCTACCAAAACATCCATACCATGACTTAGTAAATTTTCAGAAGCATTAGAAAAGTGGAATTTTATGTCTTTGACCATCGAATTCCTACTACATAAAAAACTCTGTTTTAAGAGGGATTCAAACATGCACAAAATAAGGTCCCTACCCTCTAAAAACCTCAAATGTAATTAGCAAGAAAATTATATAAATATGAAAGTTACAAGTAGAAGCTTATTTGAAAAGATAGCATTCCAACAGTAAACCCATGTTTACTGTGTACATGTACCTATGTACATTCAGTAAACCATGGTTTCAATCCTAGCCATAAATATACTTGTTAACTGCTATATTCAAAATTCTTTACATATATTTATTTAACTTTATCAGTATCCAAGTAAAATATTTTGCTGGTTTAAGTAGAAAAAGGCCATCAGTACTTTCAGACTGTTTTCCTTTTATTAATACAACACAAAATGTTGACTGTGAAACACCAGACCTCAGAGATAATAACTCCTCAATCTACATTATAAACTATTTTTGGGTTGAAAGTATCAAACAAGATAAACATTAAAGATCATGACACAAGCAATTATGAATAATTGAAATCTTGAATACTTTGAACAAGTGTGGAAATTTAGTCAATGAAGTTAAATCCCTGTTATATAAACTCAAGGTGGTGCCTGAGTAAATACAGAGTATATTTAGAATTACAAAGCATATACAAAATAGAGTAATTGCAAGTCTTTCAGAGATAGGTTGAATGGTGTGGAGAGGGATAACCTCATTTTTATGTTTCAGAAACACACATACACAAAATAACCATAAGAGTCACACTTATCTCAAAAGGCCTGTAAAAAACAGTAAAAATTCTGCTGATTTAGGGGCAAATATTGGTAGATAGTCCTCTATTTTTCCTATAACCTTTTTCAGAGTAGACAATTGATGAAAAGGAGTTGCACACCAATATTGGCTCTGAAAGGTGAAGACAATAGTTAAGAAGTATCCTTAAAAGTTGACGTATAATTATGAAAACTTGGATTTCCAACTGTAGTAAGTCTACTGTTTGATTCATTAGTGTCCTGTGAGTCTGCTTCTCAAAGAAAAGTACTAGATTTTTCCCAATTCAGAAATATGACTTCCCCGTGATATGTTTTGAATTGAACCATAGTTGACAGTTTTATTACAAATATGTTGCATTTGTAATTGTTACACCAAAGAAAGTGATTGAAAAAATTTGTAAACTTATAAAATTGGACTTTAGTTCTGCAGAGAATGAAGAAATAAATGTTAGCTTTAAAAATGATATCCTCAGAGATGTATGTATCAAGATGAAAAATTCAAATTTGATTTATTGTTCACTTCGAGTATAGCACTTTCTGATCTGAAATTATTTCTCTTTACATAAGCGGTGACAAATCACTACTATAGATTTCTTTCCAAAATCCTCACTCCATGGCATAAAAATTTCCTGAAAGAGTTCCGGGTGTTGCTATTTTAACGTCTCCCACCACACTATACAAATGCCAGTCTGACCACTCTGCCTTTAGGGATTTTCACAAAGCAGCTTTCTTTAAAGGTTACAGGTGATGTTATGTCTTCTAAGAATGTCAGCTCTCTTGACAGTTCTCCATGATGTCAATATGGTTGATACTAAAATTTAGGTAATGAGTTTAATATGAGAGAGGATTCAGTTCATGGGTTTATTTTTATGTTTACTACTTATTTCATGTATTAGTTTTATTTTTAACAAAAGTCACAGTAGCTCATTTGCATAGCTTTTGGTTTTCATTCTTTTATTTCTACTTTTGATCAAGTAAAATGATACCTTTAGGCCCTGAGACCTTACAGAAGAGACGTTTTGTTTAGAAAGAGCATTCTGTCCCACCTTCCTAACAAAGACTTTGTCAGACTCTTCATTAGAAATCTCCATCTACAAAAGAGTAAAACTATAAAGTTTCTCTAATTCATATGTGGATAAAGGGTATTTGATTTTTTACCATTGAAAAATTATTTTTGTGTTATTTCAATTTCAAAAAGCTAAAAAATAAAAGCCTTAGTGATTTAGTATACTCTTACACACTCAAAAATTAATTCATGCAAGAAAAATAAGTGTGACAAGCCTTGACTTCATCAGCTGAGCTAATTACTGTGCCTAGAAAAGTTGCATAGAAATTCAGCTTCTAATAAAACAAAATTTTAATGCGAATATGCAATGTTTTATTTTATCCTGGTGTTTGAAAAGGTTGTGTCTAATGCCCTAGCAAAAGCCCACAGACTAAGCTTATCGTGTTCTAAATTGCATTAAACATGTGTTAACATATTCTCCTTCCTTATCTCCCCAATTTGGAGATAGCTCAATTATAAATTTGATTTTTTAAATTTTTTCCCCTCAAAAAAACAAACTAAACTGTTATTATCCTATAACTTTAGTAACAATTGGGATATTAGTTTGGTAATGCTTTTGACAATGATTTAATGCCAACCAAAAATATATCTTAATATCAAAAATTATCCTACAAAGATGCAGAGAAAATATATAAAATGAAAGTTGACAATGTTGTTAAAAATGTATATTTAAGCAGAAGCAGTATTAATAGATTATCAAAAAAAAAAAAAAAAAAAAACAAATCGGATGATCCTATAACAAAGTTTACCTGGGGAAAATTGCAGGTAAATTAATAATATATCAAAGTTTTGAAGATTCATAGGACCATGGTTGAAATAAAGCATCATTTAAGCTTATGATACCATCACGTGGATTCTGTGTCCAGTTATCCGTCTGGGCCATAAAAATCAGGAAATATAACGGTGCTCCTGCCCAACGCTACTGCAGGGTAGTTATTTCAATGCCCACCAGACAAACACTCCTGGGCTTACCAGTTTCCCATGCTGGAGAATTCGTAAAGCATTTTTGAAACAGTACAGGAATGGACTCTAGAGAACTATGAAGCCATTTGCCTTCGCTATTGGGCAAAGTCTAAGAGCCAACATGAGTTCTCAGAGCTGCTTTTTACAGGCCAGCTGGTGCAGGACCGTTGTCACACTGCATCCCCAATAGCCATAACTTTCCTCCCTTACATTTGTGTAAAGGACTCTGCTGACCTCCCTCAGCTGTGAGTTGTGGTAACTATGTTGCATTGCCATCTTACATGCCGCCACCCACTCTAAGGTTTACCATCAATATGTGTTATCTAAATTCCCCATTTCTAACAGAGATTTGTGGTTTTTTTTTTTTTTTTCTCTCATTCCTGGATAACTGGATTCCATCTTGGTTAATTTGGCACTCGTCCTTATTGCAGGTGGACAGTCACCTAGTTTGCAGCCATAGAGTGACTTTTTTCCACCTCAGATCCCCACCTCTGGCTGTCTGACTACCCAACCCCAAATCATGTTGCTGTTGTTATTGGTTCATCAGACTGGCGGCAGCTTTGATTAGAGTTCATAAACTTGGGTGTTCCGACTTTCACGTTACATGTAGCATATACCCCGTCCGTCACAAGTGCATGTTCTTCCAACGTACCCTACATGTGGAACGAAAGGAAGACAGATGGAGGGAGGAAGGATTTAGGGAGGAAAGAAAAAAAAGGGGGAGAGAGAGAAAAGGAAGGAGAAAGGAAGGGAAGTAGGGAGGGAGGGAAGGAGGGAGGGAGAAAGGAAAAATCTGCCTTTAAATAGCTGGTTGATTATGAGGAGTAAACTTAACATGCCTGGGTATAATTTTTTTTTTTTTTTTGCAATTGTAACATATAAATTACTGTTCTGTATGATTTTATTTTTAAAACCATTTAATGAAGTCTGAGGTCAAATTCCAATATATTAAACAAAAGCTTGCCTGTTTGGTCTTTTCCTCTCTGGCCTCTTTATTAGTCCCTGGAATAAGAAAATAATAGTGATATTTAAGGAGAGCTTGTCATACAGTAGTCATTCTGCTATGATAGTCACAAACACTACTTATTTTTCTAATAGAAACACTCTATTAGGGTAAAAAAGGAACCATATGGAGTATTGGTTTAGTGGCCAAGAGGTAGAGTCAGTCTTCTGGGCACTTGTAATGTCAAGACTAACATTTTGCTTAGCTGCATCATTTGGGCAATTTATTTAATTTGTCTGTGCCTCAGCTCCCTCATCTGTAAGATAAAACAATATTACTTTCCTTATGGACTTGGTGGTGTGGGGTTTAAATAGCATAAAGCATTCAAGTACATAATAAACCCACAATGCGTATCAGCTGTTCTTCTTATCTCCGATTTACATTATTGGGAAAGCAGAGCAGAGAATTTAAGTAATGATCATAAATCACAGCAGCAAAGGTCATAACTAAAAATCAACCTTCTCTGTAGTCCCAACCCATGCTCCTCCCCATTATACCAGATTAGATCCTCACCTGGAGAATGTCCACAACTCTGTGATATATTCACCCAAAATCAAATCAACGCATTACTCTCATCTTTAAATTGGCTTATGTGTCTGACAAACCAATTCTTAATAATCTTAAAATACAAAACTTAGCTACTTGGCAATTCTACTAGGATTAGCATTTTAAAATTATTTTTATGTACACATCAAAATAGATACTTTTTAAAAATGAGATTACACTACCCCACTGTTAAGCAAATTGTGCATTTTATATTAATGTATCTTGGGCACTTTTTCATGTCAGAACTCAAAGAACTACTCTTTTTTTTTTTTAACACTTTCATAATGTTACATCATATTATGTCCCATAATCATTTTCAATGATCCTTGGTCATTAGATTTTTCCCCAGTTTTGGGGGGTTTCAGTTTTTATTTATGTTTTATTTGTTACTAAAACCATACTAAAATAAATTTCTTTACAAAAATCTTTGTGTACTAGCATGACTATATAGGAATTTCTAACATTGATATCACCACATGAAAAGGCGTGCACTTTTTATATTATGCTAGATACTGTCTAATTGCTCTTCAAAGAAGTTATACCAATTCACATGCTCACCAACAGGACATCAGAAACCTATTTTTCCTCTTCCTCAGGCATTTTTTAAAATAACATAATTTAAGGAAAGAAAATTAAAACCATATCTACAGGTACATTACACTAGTTTGTTTCTTATTTATTATTTATTTGTGGTATACTATATTAAAAAATATTTGAGGTGGCTTATAACATTAAAATACACATAAGTGGAACTGTCCAATTTTAAAAATAAATATTAAACTGCACAAATAAATAGAAAGGCAAACATATCAAAAAATTTGGGAAAACGTACTCCTTTTAATGGAGGAGTAAATAAAACAGAATTAGACCCTTGGTTTCTTGACTGGCATCTTGAGATTTTTCCAAATAGTCAAAAAATGTTTTCTCAGTGCTGGGCATTCTTCCAGTTAACATAGATTTGGTAGAGACCAAGATAGACAAGCCCCTCCCTCATGTACTTCATATTTTAGTAGAAGAAATGAAATTAAATGAATAAGTATATAAATAAATATATTTTGTCTAGTTTTAAAAAGCTATCAAAAAAACAAAAAGAAATAACAGCAGGTAGTGGTACTTTAAAGTAGATTAATCTTAAACAGAGAGATCATAAGACTTGCTACACTTCTATATTAGAGAATGATTCAAGTGAAAGAAAGCAATCAGTAGGTCTTCAATCACCAATTGGAAGAAAAAAAACCTCTATTCCACGTCCATGTAGAGATGAGCTGCTTGGCAAGTTCATGCCTTTGGTAACAGGGGAAATAGGTAGAGGGTGACAGATGGCTTATGGTAATTCAATCATTACACATAAACAAAAGTGTCCTCACCTCCAGATATGAGTGTCCTATCATTTTCCACGAATGACAGGAATCCCTTATTCCTAATCATTTCCCATATTCTGTGGGGAAACGGGGGAATTAAACCTTATATCCAAAGAAGGTCAATAGAAAGCTAAAAAGGTAAAAAAAACCAACCAGATTATACTTCACTTCCATAACTGGCTAACACAAAGAATTCCCCAATCTGTCAATGAAATTGTTTTCAGGTTTCTTAAACCTCCAAGTTTTCATTCCAAAGAAAAGATATGAAAGTTGAGTATGATTTCCTGAAAGTCAGTGATAAGGCGAGACAACCTGGGTATTTATGAATCTCTTACACTGTCATGCTTGAAGCTGTAGAATGTTAAGCAGACTCCTGATTCACTAGAGAAATACTCCCAGTCATCTCAGGTTTGTTTACAACAACAGACAAAGGAGAGACATAGCTCATAGATCAGCATGTCATAAAATAAGACAGCTCCCTACCAAGGGCAAATTTAGAACTGTGAATGTAGAATAGATACTGTCTCCACACAGCACCCAGACGCAGAATCCCAAGTGAGATGATAGGGGTGTCAAAGTCAGAACCGCTTTATAGAATATAAGAAAGCTCATAAAAAAGAAACTTAATTCTACTGTTGTAAGTAGAAATTAGTGGAAAACTCAGTAAACCCTTTAGAGTAAAAACACAACCCGGGGGATACACCTGAAATGATTTACCAAATTAATGATTAATTGTCAAAGGATCTATAGAAGTAACAACAAAGAAGATTTTCTAATTATGTATGCACAACTCTGTAATAATAAATTTGAGAACATCAATGAGATGGACTCCTTTCTAAAAAGATCGTTACAAAATTTAGTTCAAGTAGGAGTAGAAAACCTGAAGAAATCAAAAGCCATAAAAGAAATTCGAATTGTGAAACAAATTACAAAATGTCTCAAAAGAAAGCTTTACCAACAAATTCTTTTACACTCATAAGGTACACATAATTATTATGATATATACACCGCTAAAGAATATAGGACAGAATAATGTTGAATGGAAAGATATTACGAGAATTTGATGGTCTGATGTAACTCCCCCATAAGAATCAGACAATATCCTAAATTCAGATCTACCCTGAAGGAAAACCTTTCCCTAAAACTTTTCTTTTAGCAACAATATTGCCTTTTTTCCTGGTTCCTTCTCAATTCCTTTTTAACCAAAGGGGTTATGGGAGGAGAAGTTTTTGATGTTCTGTTTCTCAGGAGTCTCTGGCCTTGCTCTTTGATGTTCCAGGATATAGACAATAGTATTAAGTCTCCCATTCTAACTTTGAAGATCCTTATTTACCTAAATGTTACCTGTGGGAGGAATTTGGGAAATAACTTTCTAAAGCAATTAGTTGGTACAACCAAAAGAAGAAAGGAACAACAGGAAAGACATTATGCAAATGTGTGGCTTTTCAAAACTGCACCGCCTTGGGGAAGCATGGTGAGATGCCGATGGCACCAGGGGAAAGTTTGAAAATGTTCTGTTTTTCCATATTTACTTGCTATTCTGTTTTAATATTAAGCCTCAATTTGATTAATACTACACATTTAACAATATAATAAATAACCTTAAAGGAAATTCATTTACAAATATAGATGGGAATATTTCTAAGTAAGATACAAGCAAATTGAATTCAATAGTGCATTTACTATGACCAAGTTGGTTTTAACTGAGGAATACAAAGATTATATAACCATAGGAAATCTCTATAAAAGTAGTATGCTCAAACAAGAGAACATTGTTGATAATCTCAATAGATTCCAAAAAGACACGTGATAATATTCAATACTTAATCCTGATACATATTTTAAGAAATGAACAATCATCATTATACATTTTAAAATAAAACCAAAATTATTTTTGGTGATTAATTTCTAGAGGTTTCAGAAATGAGTCTAGCATACTGGCTTTCCCAATATCATTTAACATTTTTCTAAATGTTCTAACAGTGGTCCCCAACCTTTTTGGCACCAGGGACCGGTTTCATGGAAGACAATTTTTTCATGGACCTGGGAGTGGGGGAGATGGCAAGTGATGGGGAGGTCTGTAGATACAGATGAAACTTCACTGCTTGTCCGCAGCTCACCTCCTGCTGTGCGGCCGGTTCCTAACAGGCCACAGACTGGTACCAGTCAGCCGCCCAGGGTTGGGGACCACAGTTCTAACAAATACATAAAGATATGAAAAAGGAATAAAAATATAGTAATCAGAAAGGAGAAAACAATATTATCAATGTCGGAACTCTATACTGAGGAAATTAGATACAGTAATTAAGTAGTGTAGCCTCTTACAAGAAAAAAACAATAAAATAATTTAAACTCACTACTAGGAACCACAATTTAAAAATTTCATTCATGTAGCAAGCAAAGCCTAGGTAGGATCTTGATGAAAAATATAAAAGAAGATTAGTTTAAATCATAAGCCATTTTATTTTTATAAATCAGAAAATTCATTGCAAAGTCTTCCAAACTTCATAGCAGATTTAATGCTACTGCATACAATATTCAGATGGACTGCTTTCAAAGTCAGCAAAATGATTCTTAAATTTATATACAGGAATGAACATATCTAATAACCAACATATTTTTGAAAAAGAAAAATAATAAAAAGAAATTTCACAGAATTGTTAAGAGTATGGTTTTCAAAAAAAATGGAAAGGAAATTAAGAGAAATAAAAGTTGGAAAAACCAATCATACTTAGTAAACTTTATATGATTTAGAGACATCAAACCAATGTCATTGCTTCATATACAGGAAGCAGTAAAAATACAAGGGTTTTTTGTAGTTTTGGGGGGTTTTGTTTTTTGCCATTATGCTTAGAAATGAGAAAGAAAAGCAGCTCAGAGCAGTTTGAACAATGCGATGTGAGCAAAGTTTATCAGGCCCAGAGAAACTTCATTCATGCCAGCCCGCTGCACCCATGTCAGGGGTGGATTGTTTTAAGCCATTTTGTTTTTCTCTTTCCTTCCCTGTAGTTTCCAGACTAACTGATAAATTACTTAAAATGTTATGACAAGTTGCACAATGTGACCCTCCACGTTATCTTCATGTTCCTGGTAGGCGTAATACAAAGAACAATGTATAGAGTTGATCAACAGTTTATGTCAATTTAAGAACCGCTCCTCCTTTTTTCCTTTAAAAATCCACGTGTAACTGCTACTAGTTGGAACACATATTCAGGGCAAACATGTATGTGTTTGTGTTTGTGCGTATTTAGTTGTGCATGGAAACACAACATGTAAACCTTTTTCAGAAAGATGCTTAAGAAGCAACGAATAAACAGAATGAAGAGAAGCAAAAAATGCAAACAGAATAGCTATTTCTTTTTGTTGTTGATGTTTGGTTATTGTTACTAACTAAGGAAAGAAAGGCAAATGAGTGACTCAGCCCTCCCTGCCCCCCGAAAAAAAAAAAAGGAAAAGTGATGGGCTTTGAATTTCCAACACGGTGAAGGAAAAATCTATTAAGGATAGATGACTAACAGCAAAGAAGACCATCTAAGGCTAAATATAATTTTTGAAAGTTGAGTTTCCTGAATTCCATTCCTACCTCTCACGATGTTGTATCTTCAGTCATATATGCACTACCCCGCACTAATCCACACTTCATTGTCATCTCTCTCCCCTCCTTTTTCTCAAGAGTGCCTCGTCTCCTGCCTCTTATTCACCTAAGTTCTTGCTCATAACTGGCTATGTTATGTAAGAAAGTACCCCCAAAGTGCAATTATACACAACAGGGTTAACTATGCCACTTCAGAGGATAAAATGTTACTGTGATTTTGTTCACTTGTACACTCTGAAAATGTGGTCACCAAAAATACCTTCAATAAATAAACATCTCTTAAATTATGCATGTGTTTGTATGTGTGTGTATGTATTTTAGTTGTGTGTGCAAGTACAACATGTAAAATAATTCACTTTTGGATAATGCATGTCACAATCTTAGGCAGCTTTAAATTTCCGTGGTTGAACGAAGTTTCAAAAACTCTTGTCTAAGTCTGATCTAAAGGCCCTACTGATCTAGGCCCTTTGAGAAGTGAAACTTTTCAAAAATACAAAGTAGGAAATTGTGATCACTAAGCCAGAGTTACCACTGTGATGTTCCCTGTGTATGGCTTATTCAGAGCCCTATAAAAGAGAACACAAGGTAAGCCGGGGACTTCTGAAGCCCTAGCCCCATGCTTCTTCAAGGCTGCAATCCTGTGAGCTATTCTTGCAGTGACCTTTGATGTAAAATAGTGAAAACATTGGATTATCCTAAGAATACCAGTTTAAAAGGAGGAATTTCTGGGATTGCTTTTTTTTCCTACTGCTGACCCAGAATCCATGGGCAAGAGGATTGAAAGAGAGTGTGACAGGATCATCAGAGATTGCTTAGTTACAGTGAAGGACATGGAACCGTTCATATTCCACAGCAGGGATAAAACACAATTCCAGTGTTCGTAAGGTAGGAATCAGTTAGGGAAGGGGAGCTGTACACGGGGAAAATTCTAGAGCCAATTCACGTTCCAGCACTCCTGAGCTACATTTTTTTTTTAAACTAATGGACAAGGAAAGAATTCTTTTCTACAACCAATTACTGATAAGCACACATAAAAGACATAATTGTCTGGGAATATCATTTTTGAAATATAGACGTTCTGATCAAAGGTCTGACCTACATTAGCTCAATTAACTTACTGCTGTTTTCCTCTAGTGCTGTGGGTCATGTGATGTCTTAGTCACCACCCCGGAAAGTTTTCCAATTTAATCTTAGTTGTGATCACTGCCTTGGGTTGCGCATTCGAATGCACGTTGCATTCAGTCTGTAATGCCTCCAGTCGCCTGGTCTCTGCTCACCCAACAATCATCTCCTGGACTTTTTTTTAAATAGTCACTGGAAGCAAAGTCAGACTGAGTATTGCTTTCTGTCTGTCCTTGGGATATGACCTTCAGCATGCTCCCCCTCATCTCCGGGAGGCAACCAAGTTGCTTGAACTGGTTTTTCAAGTCAGCCTTTTGCCCTATAAGGTCATTTTGATTATATCAGCTTATGCCAAGAGTGTAGGATACATGCCCTTGAGTAAATGTCCAGTGCCAACTCGAGTCCCTTTTCTTCCCCCGTGTTAGCCAAGCATGGCTCCTGCCTCTCTCTATACTTCCATTGCCTTTTCTTCTATAACCACAGCTGGTTGCTGTCTTAGAGTTTTGTCTTCCACGCTGACTAAAACACAGCATTGATTTCTGCATTGGGAGGAAAGAATTTAATTGGTGAATAGCAGTAGCTTTTGTTCCCTTCACATTCAGTGAATTTACAAGATATCTCAGTATTTCAAAGAATAGAGCCTTCAGGCAGAAGTACCATTTGAATCTGAACATCAGCCATCTATCTACCCAAAGCGCTCAGCGCCCAGTGAAGTGTAGTTGTTACTAAGAAAGTCTTAATCGGCACCAGGGGACCCTAACACATTTGCTTTTCTCACACACGTAAGCAGTCTGTCAACCATCTAAAGCACAAAGACCCAAGCCAGTGGCTCTCTACTTTCCCAGTGAGCCCAGTTCCCGCTCTCTTACTTTTTTTGTATCCCAAATTAAATTATTTAAGATATTTTCCTTACTAAAATTATAACTATTGTTATATAAAACAAAAATATTTGTCAGTCCTTCTCAGAAATAGAAGAATTGACCTAAACGTCAATACTTGTAAAAGAATAACAGTACCGTGGCCTACTGTGCCCCAGGATTCAAAAAGTAAACACAGTCCTGAGCCCCTGATAGATTTGCCTTGCTGCAGGAACACCCACAAGAAGGGCTGAGCTGAAACAAGTTACAGCCAGGTTGCTCTACACATCCGCCACAGCCACGGGCCCATGGCCACTCTCTGCTACAGAACCAAACTGCCCTGCATGTGCAGTTGATCAAAGCCAGCTGTAAATACTAATGTATTGAAATAAATACAGTGTCATAGGTATGGATCCCTTGAATAGAGTAATGGAAGGATTTATTTTGCTTGTGGGGTAGAAGTAGGAGAAAACCCACACTGAAATTCTGATAGGAGAACAGGTAAGTAGTACCACTGGGAGATAAACCAAATGGAAATTTGCAAACCCACGAGTGGAAATCAGGGGAAACTGAGCTCTGTAGAAACCTAAAGGTCTTTTCCCAACTTTCATTCCCACCCTCACCCCCATCTGCATGTATTTCACAAATAATAATAAATTATAAATTTGGTATAAAGAATTATCAAGAGATGAATTTCCCCCGGGTTTAATTTTTTGACATTTCAATTAATCATTTTAACCAAAAATGTTGTGCTGCTGTCCGAAGCACGTGCTAAAAATGCCTGCAGGCTATTTGCTATTTCAACACCAACAGAAACATAGTTAAGGGTATTTGAGGATAATAAGGAAGTCACACAGAGGTGTTAACGTTTATTTTGATTGACCCACAATTTTTCTCTTTTTAGATGTTCTTAAGAATGAAGCAGTAAGCTAATTTTATTTTTTTGGTGGGCACTAGAGCTGTTCTTAAAGGGCAGATAGAAGACTTTGGTAAATAACTCTAATAATTAATACACTATGAGCTGTGACATAAGAGATGAACATTATAGAAAACAGAAGGGAGATTTGTGCTTCATTTTGACAGGCAGGGTAAATAATAGGGAAGGCTTTGGAACTGAGGCTGCACTTGAACTAGGTAGGTCTTCAATGTTAAGTGGAATTTTGAAAAATGAGTAGTGAGAGTGGGAGGGCAGGACCAGTGCTAAATGCAAACAGGATTAGTAAAAGCAGAGAAAGCATGAAGCATATAGGCTATACCTGCTTGCTGTCAATGTTATTAAGGAAACAATTAAATTCTTCTTATTCTGATTTTTTTTCCTTGTAACACAAACTTCTGATCTTTATTCTTCTGAAAGAACATTTTCACTATAGAATAGACACAGTTGAGCAAAGAATATGGATGATATTTTTTTAATGGAGACAGCAAACCTGAACTAAAGGAAAGCAATAATAGCATTGAGCAATTTCAAATATCCTGACACAAGCTCATGCCTTTTTCCTTTTCTTTTTCTTTTTTTTTTTTTTTGAGACAGAGTCTTGCTCTGTTGCCCAGGCTAGAGTGCCGTGGCATCGGCCTAGCTCACAGCAACCTCAGACTCCTGGGCTCAAGCAATCCTCCTGCCTCAGCCTCCCAAGTAGCTGGGACTACAGGCATGTACCACCATGCCCGGCTAATTTTAAAATATATATATATTTTAGTTGTCTAGATCATTTCTTTCTATTTTTTAGTAGAGACAGAGTCTCGCTCTTGCTCAGGCTGGTCTCGAACTCCTGACCTTGAGCGATCCACCCTCCTTGGCCTCCCAGAGTGCTAGGATTACAGGAGTGAGCCACTGTGCCCTGCCAGCCTTTTTCCTTTTCTACTTACAGTGGAACGTCTCCTTAAAACTGGACAAACCTTGCAGATAATTGTATCTCTTACTAGACTGAAGCCACAACAAGAACTATCATTCTAAATTATGTGACTTTAATTCCGACCAACACAACTGACAGAATAGTAGGGAAAGAACGGACTTTTTTTGAAGAAGATGTGGATTTGGGTCTGTCAATTAAAAAATGTTTAACTTTGAGCAAACATCGTGAAATTCAATTTTACCATATGTATAATAAAATAAAAATGATCTGTTTTTTACACACACATATATATGTAAATATATGTGTGTATATATATATATATGAACCAGTAGTTTTTGGTTTAGAGTGGATGTTTAGTATATTGTAGGCATTATTATTGTTGAATATAGAAATGTGAGAAATATTGAGAAAAAAGTTACTAAGTCATCTAAAGTTCATAATAAACAACTAAGGGTTTGATGCAGCCTAGATTTCAGAAAAACATTTTAAAATATTCAAATAAAAAAGCATAAGTCATCACTGGAGACTCTGAAAGGAAATAAACATTAAGAAAAATAGAAGAATGCAAAAAAATTAAATTCTAATTTTATAAACTTGACTCAATTTGGTGCATATACCCATGCTATTTCCTTTTGCTGAAATTTCCTTTTTCACATATTCAAACTATATTATTCAACAAACCAGACAGCAATTGCCTCTGCATGTCCGATCTAATTTTTTGCTTGCCTGCCTCACATGTAGCCATGTTTTTCTTTATTTCATTCTTACATTGTCCCTCTTTTTTCCTTTATTTCCTTTTTATTACTGGAAACGCCAGGAGTTAGCTGAATCATTGGGGAAAGCACGGAATTCTGGCAGCTAATATTGTACCCTGCCCCTGAAAGGTGTCACCGGGCCCCGGAAAAATGGGTGAGGGTAAGAACAGTGCATCATAACTGACTGCATTTGAGTTTATTTAATCCAAGGAATGCTAAGACTAAGACATGCAAGTCATGAAGCCACACATCAGCACTCTTAATCTACCTCAGGACAAAGACCAGAATGCCCATTATTGAAGCAAGAAGTTCATTTTCATTTTGTACTTTAGGTCTCTTAATCTATATTTAGAAAAATATATTAACAACAATGGCGGTATGTGCTCTGTTTTTCTGAGTGGCACTTTTGCATAAATTATCTTGGGGCAAAAATACAATAAGCTAAATCAAATTAAAATACATAAAACAACTGTGGCAGATAATAAAATAGCACTTAAAGTGTAGACTTAAGCTATCAACCTATCAGTAAAGTCTATGGGAAAAAAAGTAGTTTATCATTATGCCCTAAATGTTAGATCATGACATATTCTGGAAGCATGATTATTCTAGAAGCATGAAGTTGTACAGCAAAGTATGTATTTTCTGTCTTCAGTTCCAGAAAGTATAAATTTAGAGAGGGTTAGCAAAAATTTACCAACTGATTTCAACATTCATAAGGGTGCAAAAGATCATTTTCTAAGAGAGTTAAGGCCCATATCATAGAAATATTGATTTTATTTTTTCTTAAAAATAACATGTATGTGCATATTTTTAAAGGACATTGCTGTGAAAGACAAAATAAATATACAATGAGGAATAAAGCAAGATGGCAATAAAAACAATGTTAATGTTTGCAGACTAAACCTGTATTCATAGAGAGAAAAAGGAAAGGAAAAAAGATTCTATTCTTAGAAAATCATTGACCCCCTTCTCCTTCCCACATATGCTCTGATTAACTCAATAGCAGTCTTTTTCTCATCCAAAGCCTTCAACCTCGAAAAAGTACCCATCTCTATGCAAAGCAACAAGGAAAAAAAGTGTGCCCTGCACAAGGTAGTTTCTCAGTAATGATGCTGTGACCATCCGGAACAGCATGGAATGGAGACAGGAGTTAATGCGTCAAGTCTGCTGGAAGTAACAACATCTTAGGAATAAAAGTCTTTGAGAGAAAAGGCATACTTCCATCTCTGAAGGCCACAGAGTCCTCCACATTTGCTTCATTTCTGCATATTGTACGCTGAAATTAGAATAATCCTGCTAAGCTTGGTTAGCATCTCCTGAATCAGGTTAGTGAAAAGAAACCAACTTTAACATGATTTGAAATTCTAATTATTTCTGCATAGTCATTGCTTCTGGAGAAATTACTGAAGGAGAATATACTTACTTAAGTATGTCCAATTAATTTTGTTTGATGCTCTTAAGCATACGAGCAATGCTGGAGCAACTTACTGAGAAAAACTAAAAAATTCCAAATTCCTCCAAAAAGATAACAATAAAGTTAAAGTAGTAGTGTCTGGAACAGACTCCCAAAGCAAGTCTTAATACTATAATTTATGTTAAATTTTATAATCCTAAACCATGATTTAAGTTGAAATTTCAATACGTCCACCGCAGTTTATTGTATTTTCCACAAATGGCCATGGTAAGATTTCTGGTTGCATATACTCTTCCGGATCCTTGCCACTCCCCTAGCAATGGGTGTAGTCTATTTCCCCTCCCCTTGAAACTGAACAGGACTTGCTGACTTCCTTGACAAACAGAATGCAAGAAGTAATGCCGTGTGACTTCTGAGACTAGATCAAAAAAGACAATTCAGCTTTTGCTAGCTTTCCACACCCCTTCCCCTCACTAAAGGCAAGAGCTTCAGGAGCCAATGTGTAAGAAATCTGGCTACCCTGAAGCCGCCAATCTGGCAAGATCACAGAGAGAGACTACAGAGACATAGAGAGACATGCTCAGAAGAAACCTTCAAATAATTCTAGCCCCTGGTCTTCAAGTCTTCCAGGTGAGGCCCTCGACACTATGGAGCAGAGACAAGCTGACCTCCTATGCCTTAAGAAAGTCCCTGCCCCACAGAATCTGTGAACATAAGAAACGGCTGCTTTGTGCTACTAGATTTTGAGACATTTTGTTATGCTACTTTAGTAACTGGAACGCTACATGCGAGAAATACAGAGTGAACTTGTAGATAAATTTCGACTTAGTGAATCTGACTCTTCCCTTCTCTTTACTGTCTTTTAGGCACGGTGCCAACAGTCCCATATCAGTGTTGATATTCCCAAATGCATTTTATAGATCTGTTCTCCATCCACCTTTCCTGGGATCACACACACAAATACACACACACACACACATTACCTCTAGTATGGCCAAGGAATAAAACAACCACAAGCTAGATATGACTCTCTTTTATTCTTCATCTCTTACTTCTAATATTCTGGTATCTTGTCCCTGAGATTCAAAGTCCAAATAAGAGAAATTATTAACATGAGGGGATTGTCAGAAGAAATTGATAACCCTCAGTGACGAATCTCTGAGCAAAGAGAAAGAGTAGTTTTTAGTGAAACATGTTCTCATTGCCTAATTTTCAGTTAAAAATGAAGGCTAACATCTAATTAAATGTGCATATTTTTGCTACTTGTGCATACTTGCTACCATCATCATAATAACAGGTATTTTTTAAGGACCTTTAGAAGCATAAAAACTTTTTACAAGGACTTCAGGAAACAAGAAAAATGGTAGGCTCTTTTATATTTATTTATCAAGTATTTACAGAGCAGCTAGAATATACAATGGGAAGTTCTAGGCATTCTGGGGTATAAAGAACCCTTCAGGAATGTATAATATAGGAGATAGGGTCTTTCTGTAAATATTATATAAAGTGATAAAACAAAGACTATCAGTTCTGGTGTTTCAGCGATATGAGGGATTACTTCCCTATGCAGGAGGATGAAAGACATCAATGGAGGGGAAGAAACTGAATATTTGGGGAAGATGATTCTATGTAGAGAAATCAACATGTTAAAAGTCTAGAATTTGGAAAACAGTTAAGTCAAGAGTTCACGAAAGAGAGAGGAGGGAAACAAGATGGGAAAGGTTGGTGAGTTCAGGCTATGTTAAAGTGGGAGACTAGAGACTTTGAATGACAAGAGAAATTTGGATTTAAGCAAGAAGGAATGACTGAAGATTTTTGAAAAGGGAATGGCTGTGCTCCAGGAATAATGATATCTCTTATTTATGTGGCACTGTCATTAAAACACCTCAATGTATCTCACCTTATGTTCCCATCACAAAACTCTTTGAGGCATGTTGAGGAGAGATTATTATAAAAACAATTCACCTACAATCATACTGTTATTTGGTGGAATAAACCAGACTCAGAGCCAGGTCTTGCACCAACAGCCAGAGGGCTTTTTACTAAAATGCACAGTGAGCTAGTTGGTGATGTGAAAGAATGAAGGTGAAGGGACCAGTCAAGTTGGGGTGGGAGGTGCTCTAAATTAATCCCAGCGAAAGGTGATGAAAGTGGGTGCAAAACAGGTCATGTCCTATTGATGCAGGAAGCAAAATCTCCAATTGGAAGATGTTTAACCACATCTCTCACAGAGAAGCAGAGATTATAAAACTTTTACATTTTGTTCCATATGTATTGTTCTCAGTAAATCGTTCTGTAATTCTCCAGTTTATAAAAGAGGAATTTATGGGCCTCTCAGTAACTGAATTACCAGCATAGAAAATTAAATGGAAAATATATGTTCTTTCTAAAACAAAATAAAATCTTAACAGCTTTCTTATTTTATGAAATTTATTTTAACACCAGGAATGAAAATGTCATGTTCTAACACAGTGGGAATGACATCAAAACCAAATAATATGAAAAGCTTTAGAATATATAAAATATTATAACAAAAGAGCAAAATTCTCCTTTGTGTTCACCTCAATCTTTATAAGAAAAGTGACTACCAAATAAAATAATAAAATGCTTCTTTCTTTTTCTTGCTCCCAGAGCTTAAAACAATTCATAAAAGTTCTATCAACAGTTTGGACTTGTATATACAGATCTAATTAAAAAGCTTAGAAGTGCATGCTAAGCTAAGCTTTAAGAATTTGAAATTGCTAAAAATCAATAAGAAATTAACATGGTAAACTATAGTTGGTCTTGCGGATCTTTGCAAATTCACAAAATGCTTCCAAATCATGGCAGTTTATCCCCAGTGCTGCAAGGCAACAAGACAGTTTTTTCATAATTATATTTCTCCGTGAACGGTAATGGTATTATTCTCCCTCCCTGTCCAGTATCTTGTCCTGTGCCTTATTACAGAGAGGAAAAACAATAATTCATAAATATGAAATCACACTAAAGAGAAACAGGGCCAAATGGATATACCATAGCACCAAGAACCTTCAGGGCAGAATGATTGCTCAGAATTTCCACACGGAAGACAAGGGGGCAAAATTTCCAGAGTTATTTGATCAGAAAATGAAGAAAAACAATTAAAATGTTGATGCATTTTAACTTACACAGAATTACCTTTTCTCTTTCTCCCCAATTCTGCCAAAGCTACCCTCACAAGCAAATGTCAGGAGACACATTTCATAGTTAAGTCAATAATCAAATGAGAACAGCTGCATGTGTCTGGCACATTGGAGATTCTGAGAGAATTTACCAAACAGACAATCTAGAGGCCAGATTTGTTAAGTAAAGCAATCCCTACCTAGATTTCGTTGAAAGATATTCTGCAAAAGTCCAGGGAGAAAAGTAAAAGAAATGTTTACTCCCAGGAATAAATGCGTTTCCACTGGCACTCACACGATCTTCATCCTGTGATGCTCAGAGCTCTCAGTGCATTCATCTTCAATCTTCCTCAGAGGCAACTTCATAAGTAGGAAATATCTGGTACTGGATATGCTGAGTGGGCCCTTCTGCCTGTAACAAGACCACCAACTGTACTGCAGGAAGTGCTGCAAATAATGAGGGAGAGAAGTGCCATCAACTTTTCTTCCCATATTGTAATAGTATCATAGCCACTTCATCACCCAAATATCATTTAAAAAAAAAAACTCATTGAACAGTGCTGTAAACAATCTCTTGCCTACAGAAAAGTATGCTCATTGGAACTCAATTGGCTTAATGTTTTTAGTGTTTTGATTTTAAGGGTCTTTAGTCATCTTAGCCATTTCCATTAGGAAAGATATTCTTGTATGATCTCCATTCATCAGGTAATTTGCTTGACTTGAAAGTCACTAAATCTTTTTGCAAGTGTTTCTATTTTCAAAATGTTAAAAAGATTATAAAACCTACAATGCAAACTGTTGAAAAGAATGTTAAACCTTGATTTTTAAGACAGCCAGTCATACATTTTGCTTAATTTTTTTGTTCCCATTAACTTTCAATACATCCATGCATTCTTTCCCAAGTATATATCAAATATCCACCTAAGCTCCATGTGTTCAAAGTCAAGAAAGAATTGCAACTTTCCTCCTGAATCTCCTGTGGAGGATACTGGTTATTTTCATGTATACTTGGACCTCGATATATTGTCCTGACACACTAAAAATAAACATGATCTCTTCAAAGAGAGATAAATCTGCAGATCAACATGCAAACAACTTTGAGAAATAAGGCATAAATGTGCCTGTTGAAAAAATATCCATAACTGCACCACCAGCGATAGGGGGTTACACCAAATGATAAAATGAAATGACCACCTGTAGTGTTTCTATCTCATGTAACTGTCCCATGTTGGCACCACACAGATATTTGTAACTATCAATATTGTATCACATCCTTCACTGTTTCACTGGGGTGTTTCCATAGAATGGTATATGGTAAGCTTCAGCCCCGGCTCTTACCACCTACACCCTTTTCCTCTCTCCTCTCACCTCTTATCCCAGGTGGAAGGCTAATGGTATTTGGCTCAGGAGCAGTTAGTTTGTAAACATGAATATCAAGCCTTAGTAAGAGAGAAACAAAGTGTTGCAGGTAAATCAGATCTCATGAAGACACAGAGTTGAAAACCCTCTGATGTATTTGTATAGTTTATAGAATAAAATACTCCTTCCAATGGCTCACAAGCCCTGCATGATCTGACTCCTGGGACACTTCTTTAACCTCATCTTTGTCAACATTTCTACCTTCTCATCACACTTCGGCCACACCAGCCTTTCTCCTGCACCTCCATCAGCCAGCAGCATGTGGCGCATTAAGAACATAGACTACCGAGTATAAATCACAGCCCTGGTTCTGCCTCTTCCCAGCTGTGTGATGTTGGCCAATTTACTTAACTTCTCTGTGCAAGAGGGGAGAATTCCCCCATTTGTAACTTGGGAATATAATAGTAGCTCCCTCAAAAGGGTGCTATGAGGATTAATTGATTCATATTCATGAAAGACTTGGAACTGTGCTCAGCACTTCCTAAGTGTTTTGCAGATTATTTTCCTTCTCTAGGCTTGCATAATTTCTGTCCCCTCTGTTAGGAATGTTATTATGCCATTTCTCAGCTCAAATGTTCACTCCTCAGAGAAGCCTTCCCAAACCCTTCATCCAAAGAGGCATATAGCACCCAGTATGACAGCTTATGTTTTCTCTCATAACCGTTATCTTTCTTCCTCATTATCTTGTTCTCACATTTCTTTTTTTCATTCTACCTTCTCTCATCAGGATGCAAGCTCCATGAGGGCAGAGACCCTGCTTCCTCTTGAATTCCTAGCTTTTAACATAGAACTTGACACATACTAGGTATTTGTCTAAATACGTGTTTAATTCATTAGTTAATGGCATTGGGAGATGTGGATTCCAATCCCATTATCTGAAAAGTAACTTAATTTGTCAGCATTTCAATTACTTCATTTATAATTGAAGATAATTACAGGCTCTCTACCTCTGCCTCAGTGTGAAGCACAAATTGGATAATCCACATGAAAGTGCTATAGAAACTGTAAATATTACCCAAATAGTAGTTGTTGTTTTAAAGAAACAAGCTAACATAGTAGAATAAGTACCAGACTTAGAGTCAGAAACCTAAATGCAACTTCATTCAAGTCCTTATTTTGAGACATGACTTTCCTGAACTTCTGATTCTTCATTGCAAAATGGTGGCAATACCATTTTATGAGGATTACGAGACTCATTTAGGTAAGTACAAAAGTCATGTGTGAAGCTAGACATAATGTAATGAAGTCAGACTTAGACAGCCTTAACATTTCTCTCAGCTTGGCTAAACTTTAGACAGGGGTTTTCCTGACTATAGGCTCCAGATTTCCCTTTTCTTAGAATATTTACTTCAGAAAACTTTCAATTGTAAATATTTTCTCTGCCACTTTGAGAGGTAATCCTCTCCCAGCTCTTGCCAGTTTTACAATCCAGGAATGATCTTTCTCTAGAACCTAGACACCATCTTTTTTAAATGTAATTATCAAAAATGACACAGGCAGGTGCAGTGGATTTAATCCAAGCTACTTGAGAGACTGAGATCTGAAGATCTCTTGAGCCCAGTAGTTTGAGTGCAGTCTGGGCAACGTAGCATGATCCTGTCTCTACAAAAAATAAAAAAAATAATACTCTTATCTCCTAGTCTCCAGGGAGGGTAGAAACCCAACTTTGTTGAACGACCATTGGCAAATGCAGATGGCCTCATCACATTAAACAATGTCCTCCACTATTTTTCCACTAGCTCACTTCAATGCTTAAAAATGCTTCTCTTTTGTTTCAGCAGAGCTGAATTCAATCTCTCTATTCTATTACAATAATCTCTATCCTTATTGCAATAGCCTTGAATAAAGTCGTTCTTGCCTGCTTGTCTGGTGAATTTTTTTTTTTTTTTTGACAAAGATACCAATGGGTTGGGCAGAGCCAATTTCAAACCCCTCCAAAATAATCTGGATCAGACAGATCCCTGTCTATGTTTCTCAGTACTTTTGTCTCCTCCTCTTTTTATCTTCTCATATCTTCTCTTTTACATGGCAAGTACATCTGAAAGACCTATACCTTCAAGTTTGTCCCCGTAGTGGATGTTTACATGTAATAAATAGGTTCATAACAATAACTGCTTGTCTAATCAGATTGTGCAATCTATATACCAACTGGAATTTTTGTCACTCAACATAAGCCATTTCTAGGTCTCAGTCTCTACTTCTGTGAAATGAGTAGGTTGGATCAAACAATCCCTTTCTAGCCCTATTACTTGATGAACCTAAAATGCTTTTCAGAGGCTTTTTTTATGTCTTGATACTACATCTACAATCCCTTTGAATGCTGAAGAGAAGAGGGAAGATACAGATATAAGACTTCTATCTGGTAGCTATGATAACTCTGCTACATAATTTTAAAAGTTGGAAATGTATGGATTTTTATTACTTTTAATAATTACTTTTTATACTTTCCTCCCATCATCACTACTATACTGACACTACATTTACGTGCAATTTACTTAACCTTCCTGGAATAAACTCAGCTCTGAATGGCACAGGGTGAAACCAATATTAGATACCCAATGTCAAAATTAAATCAACATTTATTTAGCTTGGAATTACCAAATTGCTTTAGATTTCCAAGGATTATTTTAGTTTTTAGTTCTGTTGCTCTTTTTAGAAGGTAGCAGTCCTTTGAAATATTACATGATTGGGGAAAGTTTCCCTGGGTACAGTTACGTTTATTGATCCCATACCTTTGCCATATGGGTCTCCCATCTCCCTATTTGCTGAACTTCTGTGCTCAGAGTGTTCTTCAGAAATATTGAAGCATCTCTTTTAAGAGGATACATTTGGAATTTCTAGACAAAGAGATATCCATGAAAATCAAACCAAATGTAAGTATCAGAGTAAATCAGATTTATATTTGATTCGGTGACTGATTTTTATTTGATCTACAGTCTGATTTCTTTATTAACCCCTTGCAGATCGATCCTGTTTAATCTCATGGCAGTTTTACAGAAAAAAAAAATATGTAAAAATGTGACACTATTAATCTATGGACATAAATTCAAATCTAGTAAAAATTTGCTTGAGAATATATGAAAAAAATATTAATTTCCTTTTAAAAGCACTAATCAGTGCAAATGAAACACAATGAATGCCCTCAATGTTTCATTTGGTTTTACACTTTGATACTATTTGATAGGAACTGTCTTGTTGATACCATAAATAGGCAACAGATGAGCATACCAAAAACACTTACTTTTTAGAAATAAAAATTATGGATTAACCTCTCTGCAAAGCAATGTAATATGGGAATCTTAAAAAAATACTGCAGAGTACAAAAGAAGCAAAAATTTGATATTGAGCCATAGTATACAACAACACTTAAATAGTTTGAAAATGATTCTTTATTTCTTTTTTTCTGAATAATCCTAATCCTTTAGAATATTGAGACATTTTCTGAAATATCCTAATAGTTACCTTTTCTTATTCAGTAGGAGCTAGAAGAAAACAAGTCCAATGTTCCTTGAACACATATATATTGTCTCATTTATTCCTCACAACAGCTTTACAAGAGAGCAATTGTTATTTCCATTTTATAGATAAGAACACTGAGGCTTAGACTACCTAAGTAAGAAAATGCAATAGAAAATGTTAGAGCCAGAAAGTGAAACTAGCTCGATTTCAATCAAAACTCACATATATTTTTTTTTCTTATACTAGATTGCCTCAGGCATTAAAAGAATGTTTTTGTACCAGGAGACCAAGGGACAGTGTTAAAAAGAAACAGCCAATCTTGGAGATTGTGCTCTCTCCTGTCAGTCCCTGCAATGTGGAGGGACTGGAGTAAAGCATTGGTTTTATATTGGAGCCTTACATAGCAATGGAAGTGATTTTGCTCTAAAATATTTTGTAGTAGAATAAAGAGAAATCAAACTTTTCATGCAAGTATAATGAGGAGCACATATTCCTGGCCTAGATTTTTCTTGAGAGTTTGCAAAGATATAGGTACAATTCAAGGCCAGAGACAACTCTTCAATTACAAACGTCATTCAAACTTGTTTCTAGCCACTGTTATAAAATACAATTGCTGCTTTGTCCATATTCCTGAGAGAGAGAGAGAGACCTTTCCATTA